>JARUHE010307616.1:0-12314 GCA_031471125.1 Archaeomysis grebnitzkii | reverse complement strand
ATACATGTAAAGCAAAGTGTATATGTGTGTGTGTGTGTGTTTGCATTTATTTTTACTCATCAAGGACGCTACTTTAACAAAGATCTATAAATTGGAGCATTTGGTATATTTTACAAATAGCAATGCCTTAACTCTGTAGAGTTAAAAAGTTTTTTGAGTTTTCTTAAGTATATGTATACGTATATATGACATTTATAAACCATTATTGAATATATATTAACATGTATGATGCCACCTATTGTACGTGCTAGTGTGTTCTACACTGTACACTACTTTATCATCCTAACTAAGTTGCCTGAAATAAAAGTTGAGTAATACATATTTAAACAGTATTGAGTTATCGTTTGGTAATTCATATCAATTATTACCTGCAAAATACAACAATAAATCAACATTAATCTTTTGAAGCGGAATTTTTGTTTTAGTAATTTTCATACCTTTGTGTCTGGCATAAAATCAGTAAACTATTTTTTTCAAAGCTGGGCATTTTTTTTTCTTATAGACCACTCCAAGTGTAAGCTTATGGATCTGTGGTGAAAAGCTAAACAAGATATCAATTTATTCAGATCACCTCCAAAAGCGAAGCTCTGAAAACTCTCTTTAATGTTATAATACTCTGAGGGGAGACAAAATTCCCAGGAACCGAGTTTGCCAGAACAATTAAATTATATAGCGCACTGTCCTGTATTATATTAAGTCTTGCATAAGGCACTCTAAATCTAACAGCTCCCATACCATAGTCATGATAGGGAAGATGTTCATACAGAAACTTCAGGAAATAGCTATCTGGGAGCCTGTATAAAAAACAATGTAAGAGTTTAAAATTGTTTTTCAAATTATCATAAACAAATGACGAACAAAAAAGTGTTCATATGAGAAAAATGTTCAGTTGACTGATAAAAATTTGTTTTCTTGTATAAATAATATTCTATGCTTTTTGAGATAATACACCAAGTGACCACATACCAGTGTGCCTCACCAGTGTCAAGCTCACCCATACATGTACCAGTACCAGCATGAAAAGACTACAACAAAGCTGAATGTCAACTGTTTCAAGCAAAACTAACACAATTTGAGCCAACAATATTGGACAACGTCACAGTAGAAGAAATGAACGATGCACTAGAATTCTTCATGACGAGAGTAAAAGAAGCAGCAAACAGAGCAATACCCATAACAGCCTTCAAAGGCCATCCCTACCCTGCCAAACCACCAAACACAGAGAAACTTACAGATCAGGTGAAAGAAATAATCCAATATTGGGTTGCTATGGGTTGGAACCCTTGGACAAAAGCAGAGCTAAGAAGACTGAGTCGGCAAATCAGCTCCGAATATCAAGAAGCAAGCAGGATACATTGAGAAAACTAGTGGAAGAAACGGAAGGCAAGATTAAATCACCAGCAGAGTTCTGGAGAAAAATGAAAAGATTGATTGAAAACGACATAAAGAAAGCAAACTACATAAAGGACGATAATGGAAACAAGATCTACGAGGCAACAGAAAAATAAGAAATATTCCAAGGAATAACACCCGAAGAAAATATCACATTCAAACAAGAAACAGAACAATTAGTAAACAACTGAACAACAGAAAACAAAAAACACTAATGCAAATCCTGAAAGATTATCAGAAGAAAACGGACTCACCGAAGAAATAAGCATGGAATAACTAGAAGCAACAACCAACAGTTCCAAACAAAAGGCACCGGGGTTCAGCAGCATCAGAAAAGAAACCATCAAGCACCTGCCACAAAACATGAAATAACAATTCCGCAAAATACTCAATATCTGCATTTCCATTGGATGTTTTCCAGATGGGTTCAAGAAAGCCAAAATGATATTCTTACCCAAACAAGGAAAAAATGTCCACGAAGCCAAAAACTACTGGAAGTACCAGGCAAGGTTCTGGAAAAAATCCGGGAGAACACCAACAAGTATAATGCTAAGCAATATGGATTTAGGAAAAAAAGATCCACATTGCAAGCAATTACATTATGCACGGAACTAATCAGCCAATGGAAAGAACAAAACAGAAAAGTTCATGTTGTACTAAAAGATGTGTCACAAACATTTGATAAGGTATGGCACAGAGGTCTAACCTAAAAACCGGCAAGGTTGGACCTACCATTACACACATTAAAATCCTAAACAGCTTCATAGAAAACACAAATACAGATGGAGCAACATATATTGTGCGTAGAGGTCGAGATGCTGAGTGGAGTGCCTCGTGGAAGCTGTCTTTCACCAACGCTGTATAGCATATTCACAGCAGACATCCCAGCACCAGAAGCCAATGCAGAACAAATCATATTCGCAGATGACATCACGCAAATAATCTCATATGAAGGTAAAAGCAAGACAAATCTTCAAGCAAAAACAGTAAGAGAAGTGGAGAAAATCAGCAAATACGAAACAACTAGTCCTTCCAATACTAGAATATCATACCCCAGTTCCAATAAACACAGCACCGAAAAAAATGTTGAAGAAAAAGCAGATAGTGCAAAACAGAGGACTAAGATTTTCACATGATGACCAAACAAGGGATGGTAGAAGGGCAAGATACACGAACCAGACATTGCATGACATAACGAAAATACCAGCAATAAATGTGAGACTACACAATAAAGCAAGAGCAATCTGGGAATCAATTAACCCAGAAGTACACCCTATCGCAAGGATACTCAATCCCAATCCAGCGATGGAACATTCTTGGTTCCAGTCAAGTCTGAAGACCATCCTAACCAAACTAGCATCTCTCTACAGAAGCTAATGTATAATGTAGAAAGAAGAATGAAGAACGAAGCATAAAGAACGAAAAATGAAAAAAGAAGAATGAAGAATGGAGAAGGAAGAATGAAGAAAGAAAAACGAGGAATGAGGAAAGAAGAATAATAACAAACAACAGAAACACAAGACCAGAGTACGGTGGAAAGCAAAAGAAAAAAACAGAAGAAGAAAAAACAAGAACATGGCAGAAAGGATCCCATGGTGAATGAAGTCCCATGGTGAACGAAGTCCCAGGGCCCAACCAGACGACGGGGGGTCAATCCGAGCCAACTCCAGTGTGGTTTAAAAGTGCGGTAGGCGCAAAGCAAAGATTAAAATATAGTAGGGGTTCAACCCCACAATAGAGGTACTGTTAATCTTCTACTGTATTTCCTTTTTTCACCCCCTTTTTTCTCTCAAAATATATTTTATTTGTCTCTCTCCTAGGGTATTTGTTACCTGTTACCAAGCAAGCAAGTAACGTTTAACGATAAACACAAATTCATGTGTTTTCAAATTCACATATAAATATCAAAAACGTATGTATTCTACGTTTTTTAATTTAAAAAAAATAAAACACATTCATGAATTTCCGTGTACTCCTTAATAAATTTTTTATAAACGTATATAATCTATATTACGTGTTTCTTACGTCCATAAAAGAATGTTCGAGCTCATGAATGTCTTGTCAAACTAATTCACACCTTAACCTGAACATCTTATAATGATTTGTTTTAAATTGGTTTCGATGAAGTAAATTTCTGAATAATGGTCGGTAATATTTCTATATTTACATAAAAGCCACAAATATTCATATTTAAACATATTTTTACTCCTAAACTTCACCAACATTCAGGCAATTCATTACATTTTAGGTTTCTTGAATATTTATGAATTGTATCTTATTCGATGGTTAGTAAATATTTCTAAAAAATAACTACTTGTGTATTTACGTAAGTATTTTATAGTTTTCGTAAATTGTTACAGTTTTATTATAAAATATTACATTGTTTGTGAATATAATAAAAAACTTTACAATGCCATTAATCTCCAATGGCATCATAAGAGATGAGGATAACTGTGGTACATACCAAATAAACTGTAAGGAATGTGAAATAAAATAATTTGGTAAGGCTAGCAAGAAGTTTAGGAACATAAAAACAATTATAGAAATGTAAACTAAAACTATTTTCCGTTTTTGCTTTCTGTAATCACTGGTCAAACAATTGATTGGGATTCGGCAAAATTAGTGTATAAGACAGATTAATTCATCAAACGTAGAATAGTTGATGAACGTTAATTGAAAAAGTCCCAAATATGAAGATGTCTCCGCGATCATTTTTTAGTTGAATTGATGCTTCCATTGTACTTTATGCTACCAAACGTAGCATATAAGACTGCAATAACAACCGTATGTAATCAATAAATGAGATTGGCGTCACCTTACTGTGGTTCATGGATTGAGGTTAAGAACCGTCCCTCAAGCATGTCAAGTGTACAAAGTCCCCAAAGATAAAAGTTTACAGAGAAGGGGGCACTGGCTGAAGAGAGAAAAAGAGTGCTGGACACTCGTAGACCCTTCACTCAATGGGAAAATGATAATGAATTGTTCGTTTTGGACACAAGGAAATAGAATGTTTGTTAACTAATATTTTACACAAATGCACATTTTGGTAGCAAGGATGTTTTTATACACTATGGGTTTCATTAATAATTTCACAAATGGGATTGATAAAGTACTTCAATGGAATTAATGGAATTAATAGGGTCACTGTGGATTAAAATACCGCTTGGATGTAAAGCACTGTTTATAATTTGGTTTAATTAAAGTTAATTTACGTTAAGGCCAAGTGAATCAAAAGGTAATTGGAGTGATATAATTAATATATTTGGATTAATAGTTTAGTGAACTCCAATCTTTGAGTTCAAGCGTAATTGCACTTTCTTTTAATTGAGGTGATGTGATAGGTGGTTGAGGCACTGACACAAGTCAGATTTTTAGAAAGAGTGAGAATAGCCTGTCTGAATCACTTCGAGGTTGAAAACAGATAACTTGGAGCCTAGTTTATCATCAATCTTTACGTTCGACTGGGCAGCACGTCTCGTTGCCAGATTTTTCAGGTGGTACATCGCCATTTTTAGTTATTAGGACAAAGATGGTGCCTAGGTCCACCTATTTATTTCGTGAAGCGATATTCAATAATTGCAAGTATTTGTTACGGGCTTATGTTAAGTTTTACTAGAATTTACACAGTAAAATTAGATAAAGTAAAACGGCTTGGCAGACGTAGGCTGGTGAGGCATTTTAACTTTGCCAACCCGAACTCACAAATCTCCACAAAGAACAAAGTACATATTTTGATGTTACATTAATTAATAATAAAGTTGTAATTTGCTTGGATTGGATTAACCTTGTCTTTAAGAAGTTAGCAATTTAGTTAAGAAATAAAAGATATTGTACACTTCACAGTTGATAACAATTTTAGGATTTTGAACGTTAAATTTGACAGGCGAAACTAATGAGCCATTCCTAGATCCTACTTCAATGCACGTCAATTTCATTCACAGAATCAAAAGTTACGCACATGCACTGTGTATGATTTGATACATGTTGTGACGAGGCATATACAGGTATATGCTTGTCCATTACAGCTAATTTAATTAGGTGAATACGCATTTGTTATCGAATTATTAATGGTTATTTATGTCCACGCGGAGACAGCCCACAGGCACTCGCCGAAATTTGAGAAACGTCTATGCAGGTGATTGTTTAAGGTTTTTCTTTACTTTTCAGGTGTTTCGGTCTTATTGTTCAAATATGAACACAGACCAATACAATATATTTTACTCCCAACTAGAATATAATCTATGTGGCTGGTATAATGTTTTTTAATTTAATACATGCAAAATATATTATTCGGCCATTGAATAAATCTTTAAAGGGTTTAATATTTGAATATGTATTTAGAATGAGTAATTGGTTAATCTAACAACCTATACACATAAAATGAAAGGAATTATTTATGTATACACATGAATAAATGATTACTTAATATATTAATATATACGTAAGAATTAAGGAGGTCGATTAACCTACAAATAGTATAGACATAAAGATAAAGGCTAATCCACTTATAATAAATATATAGCCTACATATATTTAGGCAAAAAAACTTAAGTGTGAAAAGAGGAAATATGTGATTTCTTATGGAAGAAAATATAGAACTGCGAATAAGTGAGGTGAAAGTAATCAAATCAAATTGAGTGTTCCCAGAACCAATGCAAGGCAAGTGTTACAGATCCCAAATAGGGATGTTGATTTCTATAATAAGCATGCAGTGAATGTGGAAAAGGTAGCACAAAACGCAATTGCCTATTACTAAAACGGAAAGAAGATTTATCTAAGGATAAACAAAGTTGAAAAATATCAACTGGCAAGCCTCGTAGAGGAAAACAAGCTGCACCAAAACAGTTATCTCAACTGAAAACCAAGGAGGAAATTTGTTCAGAAGAAGTGTCCAGTTGTGAGAAAGAGGTAAAAGGGTTAAACAAAGTATTCCCTCCCAAATGTCAGGCTGAGATGAAGTACAAGATGTTCGGAAATGCTGTCAGGAAGAAAGAGGTAGTTTGTGGCAAGGGCGGATACTTCAACTGTGTTTTGAATACGAGCCAATCATCGGAACCTGAAATATTCCAATTTTCCGAGACACAAGTTGTTCTTGACAAGCTAGGCAAGCGGCATAGTTTTGGTAAGGGGTGTACTGTATCAAAGGCATAAAAAATTTATGATATGAAACAAGAAGAGAATGCTTAAATTGTCAAGATGATAGTTCAAGAAACAGAGGAAATAATAAAAATTAAAAAAGATTTGGATGATGCAAGATGTACAATTGAAAATGCGAAACATTTTGTGAGGCAATAAGAAACAAAATTGAGAGAATTGCAGTGCCAGAGAAAGGCGCACGAAGAACAATCGAATGAGAAGAGGCAAAGGGCCGAAGCAGAGATAAAATGTGTCGCCAAGGCAAAACTGAACTTCCAAAAGACCCGACTGTATGTTGATGTCTATAATAAGCATGCAGTGAAGGTGGAAAAGGTCGCACAAAACGCACTTGCCTATTAATAAAACGGAAAGAAGATTTATTAAAATATGAAATAAGCTAAATTAAGTTTGATCAATTCCAATATCAAAGATCAAATATCGAATGATAGTTTCTTGAACGTGGGAAGAGTTGTTGAAATAATTTCAAGGTGGAATCCATAAGAGTAAAAGTAAAGAAATTACAAAAGGTAAAGTAAAAATAAGTTTAAAAATTTAGTATATAAGGAAAAGATATTGGTAAGCCAACGAGTAATAAAAAGCTTTAAGAAAAGGAAAAGATTGAAAGCAAATTGATTAAAGACTATAGCACAATAGATGGTAAAGAGACTTCAAGCAATTAGGAAGCAGTTTATTGAACACATCAACAAACTTAAAGCAAAGAGAGGAGTATAATGAGTTAGACAAAAAAGCCCTTGTTATTTTGATAGTTTAATCTTTGTAACATTTTTGTTAAATCTTCAATTAAATTAGATTGAAGGGAAGATTGTACTATATGCTACCAAACGTAGCATATAAGACTGCAATAACAACCGTATGTAATCAATAAATTATCTTGAATCAAACATATTGAAGTATGTAAACACAGCCTTGAGGGATGAGGTTTTTAAACACTTCTTGCGTGTCGCTGTAACAGGCCGCATGTTAAGGAGAACCTCACTCTTCCCTTTGGGTTGCTAACTAGCAGCTCAAAGGATGGGTGGTCGTACATTCATATACATTTTTTAGTGGTTGGAGTCGCTTTAAGACCCTAGTCTCAATGACCCTGTAGGGTAGAAGGACTTCAAACAAATCAACCAACTAACCAAGAAATGAAAAAACAAAGAAATGGAAAAATGAAAAGTTTGAAAAAGTTCACGTCTGAAATAAAAAGATGGAAATACAAACATGAAATTCCGATCTCCCAAAAAAGGGAGTCTGACGTAAGTGTAAAACGAAGGTTGCCTAGCAACAGCGTCATAAGCCCACCAGCGGGAGGTCGTACTAACCTGAGACAGCAAGTTTGTCTGATTTGACGAAACTTCTATTCCAAATCAAAACTTTCCTTATTGAATTTAATAAGGCTATTGGACTAAGAAAATCAAACATGTTCATTAAACATAAATTATTTGCTTAAGTGATAAACAAAAACTTGAATGACAACAAAGAAAAAAAATAATAAAAATAAAAAATTAATAAAAGAAATGAAATAAAAAATAAAGAAAAAAATAAAATAAAATAAAATAAAGAATAAAAAGAAATTAAAAGAAAATGAAAACAAATGATAATAAAATAAAAAGAATAACATCTTGAAAAAGGGGAAAATAGAGAAAACTAAAACAGAAAACCAAAAAAACATGGCATAAGAAACCTCTGACGTCACAAGAACAGAGAACTCAATGAATTATAACAGAAAACAACGAAAGAAAAACTGAAAAGGAGTTCATCTCCAAACAATCGTCTCGAAGGTAGAGATTCTTCATCCCCCAAATTCTTCTGCTAATTCTTCTAATATTTCATCCTCTCTTCCTCTTTTACTTTCAAACTCCTTAAGACTTTGTCTGTTCATATTCTATTCTATTCTATTCATCTTGGGTGAAACCACATGTTTCCAACATAAATTTGTATTCATTTCCATTATTTATTACACATTGTAAAATAAAAATATCTTTTTATTTATTTTTGTTTTATTTTCATCGAAAAAACAAAATTGTTTTTTCATTAAAAAATAATTAGAATCTAACAAAACTAACCTTACTTAATAGCTTGTCTAAAATTGATTGATTGGTGGATTGTTGAAACGGTTTTCCATCATATGTGATCTAACCCTTTAACGCCTGTAGGGACAAACTAGTGACGGTTGTAGGGTTATTTTCAATGCACATTTCATTGTATTGTACACCGTAGGGTAAAAACAATTCAGGCGCTGTTCAAGACAGCTATTCACTGGACGTTAACTAATTGCATTGGCAAATTCCTTTACACAAATTTAATCGTTTAGTACTTGTGTAATAAAAAAATATAATTATATTGCTGATTATTTTTAATTTAGACATGCACCCTTTATTGACTGGGTGATTGTTTTCACAAGAACCAAAATAAATCAAAGTTTCTTTTAAAAACAACCTTTATTACACGTTTCCCATTGGACCTTCCAGGCAAGGAGGTCGAGTCCCTGATACTTTTACTGCTCAAAAAACAGACAATTGCTATTATAACTCATTTTTTATATCTTGGGAAAACAATCTGATAGACATCTCAATTCGGTAAGCTTAAGGTGGAAGAAATCACTTTAATATAAGTTTTGATCAACTTTTTGATGATTTTTTTTAAATTTCTCCTATATAATCAATTTTTGATATAAAATAAATAAATAATTTTGTATGGGTTAACAATCGCTTGATCTTTACAGTATACATAAAGGCAGATTTAATTAAACTTTAGTTCTCTTCAGCATAAGTCGTCAAAAAAAATGTACTGTTAAAAAGACAGCAAATTCCAAGAATAACTTTACAAATTTCCTTATAACTATATTGTTTATATAGATAATCTCTTCATATTTGGTCAACATATACTTGGTACTAGTATAAAACAGTTTAAGCACACATTTCAAAATTTACCTGTCTTAACACTCCATATTTTACAAAAACATGTTATCTTTTTATTTCCAAAAATTGTGGAAGGTTCTTTGAAAACCCGTGGATTTATTTTAATTGACCTTTTCATTCTAATTAAGAGATCATCATATGAAGTATTATCCTTAACAATTTCATTGTTCAATAAATAATCAAGTTTATGCCATAATAATTAAAACTAAATAGCTATATAAAATAGGCCTAATCAATTTTACAACAACTCTATAAATAAATTTGGGATGCAAATAGTTTTCAATGATCACTATATACATAGCTAATGTTAACTTGGTTATAATTATAAATTGTATATTTGGTATATACAAATTGATCATGTTTTCATATAAGAGTTCTTTGTAGTCAGAACCAACAAGAAAATTGTCTCTGCCTAATAGCATGTTGACAGAATGGAAAAGACTGGAACTAGATTTGATACATCTCATCATATCGATAGCATCATTATTCAAATTAGACAATAATGTACAATACAACGATTCAAATGTAAAGGTTAGTTTGTAAAATCAAAGCAACGATCAATACTAAGATACTACAAAATTAGTATTCCGGTAATAAGAGATTTATAAATAAAAGACCAAATCAGGCATCTGAAATTTTTGGAATAGCTCGTCAGATAAACCAAGTGTGTCAAAACAAAAGAAACTTAAATAACGAACAACAAAAACATTTCTTGAAAGGGTTTTAACGTTCAGCTTTGGAAGAAAAATGACATTGAAGAAAATGTCATTGAGTGTTTGCCTTACATATAGATTAAATGGACTTACCTATAGATTAAATAAGCTATAGCTTAGGGCCACACACCATCGGGGGTCTCATTTTTAAAATATATCCTTATTTTAACACTTAATTCATCAAAAAGCTTAGGGCCTCAACAGGTAAATGTCCAGCCCTGAATGCACATCATAAAGATATGCGAACTGTCCAAGTTACATTCCATTGTGGAAAGAGTTAATCAAACTGGAAAACATAATGCTGAAGATGTGAGATTTCTACACTATTTGTAACATGTTGGCTTGGGCGGAAAATGATATGAAGATGCAGGTATGAGAGATATTCTTGTAAAAGTGATGCCAGGAGATTCATTGAATGGTGTCTTAGGCGACACAAATGTAACAGAGAAGTGAGAATACATAATTTCAAACTGTTTTATGGAAAAATTTCATAAACAGGACTAGTGAAAATATTAAACCTGTAACATCTATAGACATATGTAATGGTATGAACATTTCATAATACATATGTAACTGTCTATGTGCATTTATTTATACGGTGCTACAGCAAAGTCAATGTATATATATATTAACTTTAAAAATGAAACTTTTGAGTAGAATAAAATCCAAATTATTTTATTCCAAAATTAAGTAAGAATTTAATTAATATTTATATAGTTTTACCATAAAAGACTAAAAAAATACAATTACCAAGAATTAATATACTTTAAAAAAATAACTTATCAATGTTTTCAGGAACATTGTCGATATATATTTGATACAATTATTTTATTTAAAGAATTTGTTATATCATCATGTATGTAATAAATTTACTTTCACTTACACTCCAGGTTTTCATCTTTGTTTATAGATAACATGTTATTGCTCCAACAATGTATTACATATTATTATCATTATTATTATTATTATTATTATTGATCAACATTTATTACTGCTACATATTTTTGTTCTTCGCATTCTTCAAAAACAAAACTTTAAGTAGTGTGGATAGTCGAAAGATCTGTATGAGTGATGTCAATGAATGGAAGAAACTCTACTTCGAACTTTCCTGGAAATTTATTATTTTTGTTATTATTAATGCTATGGAAGAAAAAGAAGATCCTCATAAAACCAGACCATTCAGGAACTTCGTTCGAAACCAGATTTTTGACAATACGTAGAAGATCGAAACTGTTTGAAACTTGTAAAAACTTAAATATCAGTGACATGAGAATATTGTTGCTGTTTTTAAGAGAATTCTTACTAAGATTTTTATGGAACCATTTTAGAATATATTTCCTCATTTGATGGTAACAGCTGATGTATTGTTTATCTATTGGTTCGTGAAAACAAGATGATTTCTCAAATTTTCGTATTTGTGATATGTGCAAGACTTCCACTAGATATTCAAAATCACATTTACGATGTACTTCAACCCCCAAGGATACCTGAAGGGGACAAATAATTGTTTCGTGTTAGAGTAAGCATACTAAACGTCGACCTCTTAAGCACTTCCCCTCAGTGTTTTCACCTCAAAACACAAAGAAAACTAAAATTTGAGTCTCGTTTGTGATGATAAATTCTACACAAATTGGGAATTGATCTAAATTTTTCACCAGCCTTTGAAGTGCTTTTACTAATTAAATATTATTTTTTTAAACTAAAAACCCTAGAATGTGCTAAGTCGACTGCATTTTACATTATTTATTCTTATTATAACTGGAATCCAAATATTTAAATCTTAGTTATATTGTACATATTATTGAACAACCTTAAGTATTGTATATCACAATGATTATAAAAAGAATTCTTATTTTTATATCAGGTACAAATAATGGTTTGAATATAAACATTTAACCTTCGTAAAACAAATAAAAGAAACAAATAGGCCTAACTTATTTAAGACATTTTAATCATTCTACAGAAAATAGTAAGGCTTGTACCGACTCTTAAATTAACCATGTCTTAATTCGAACATTGGTGATACATAAACATGTAACCTAAACAAATAAAAATTACATTTTTGAATGAGAAAAACAGTCAACGGCCTTGGCCGCGTTGAAACACCGCTTCCCGTATGATCAGCGAAGTTAAGCAACGTTGGGTCTGG
>JARUHE010307615.1:12500-21031 GCA_031471125.1 Archaeomysis grebnitzkii | reverse complement strand
CTTAGGGCCACACACCATCGGGGCCTCATTTTCTAGAAAATATTGTAATTTTATCATTGTTTTTTGCTATTTATTACGAACTCATCATAAAGAAGGGCCTCAAATTCCATATAGCTTAGGGCCTCAACAGGTGGAGGTCCGGCCCTGAGGGTGATGGAAACAAGTATTTTCTGTTTACAATTTCCAAAAACTGTCAGAACTAGACATAGTCCTGCAATGAAAACTGAAAAAATGGCAAAAATGTACCATCTTCATGAAAACAAAAATGGAAAATGACAGCCTGTATGACGATAGAAGACTAATCTTGTCAATAAGACTTTGGCACCCTATGGGAGCAGTGTGTAAGTTTTCAACATTTTGGCTTTATGAGGACAGTTACATTTGTCAGTTTGCATTGTAGAAATAGGCCTGTTTATGATAATTTTTTGTTCGATGGGACATAAATGTTAATCATAAGCAGAAAAAAATCATTTCGGACACACTGCTTTGGAGTTTTTTTTTCAATTTTTTATACAATTTCATAATACATTTTTAGGCAGAATCAGTAATATATTGACACTATTTAGCGGTTTGCATGAAAATAATTTAGTTAATAAAAACATTGAATGAGAAGCGATTGAACTTATTTATAAAATTTGTAAATTGCTATTTTACAAAAATAGGTAGCTTGCAAAAAAAATGAAAAAACAAAAATAGGTAGCTTGCAAAAAAAATGAAAATGGATAGTTTACAATAAAGAGTTCATTTAATTCTAAAAAATGTGGCCTGTTTTAATCACAGCTTCACACCATAGACTCTGACAGAGAAGCAACACCTGTGTAGTTTCGCTGAGCACAATAAAAACTAAAATTATAAAAAACTTTGAACAAAAATTTTACCTTCGGACAATAATCACAGCAAACCAGATTTCCACCGTCCCAGCAAACAGCGCACCAGTCTTCATTAGGGTCATTCGGGTCCTTTTTCCACGGATATTGCGGCCCTGGAAGGAGCAAACCAATCTTGAGCATGAATATAACTCCTTAAAACTCATCGAGGTAAAAGTTGATATAGTTGGATCAACAATAGAACAAGCGAGGGAACATCTAACCCTATAATGTCCGAATTATTTATGTCATAAGATCGTTAACACAGCAATGTTTGCATTGAAAATGAGCTTTTTTAAACGTCACTTAAAAGACCCAATGGGCGTTATAGGGTTAAATAAAAGAGCTTACCTTGCTTGTGCTATTGTCGATCCAGTTAATGTAGTAGACAGTAGCGAAGTAATACCCTTCAATACAGCAGTTCAAGATTATTCTAATATATCCACTAAATTGAAAGTGATCCAACTTGAAAACATCTCTTAACAACTTATATGAAAATTATGATGAATATCTAGACATTGTTAGATGGCTTTGAAAAGTTTTATGATATTAAGCTTAGTTTGAAATAAGTTTTAATGGTTGGATGACAATATGTTTAGTTTAAAGTAAGATTCAATGGTTGTATGACATTAGGCTTAGTTTAAAGCAGGATTGTGGAGTCAAGTCACAATTTTTTTTTAAAAGATTCGGAATCATCTATAAGAAAAAAAAAAGTCTGGATACACTTGATGTGGAGGAGTCAGAGTGGGAACCTAGAAGTTATATAACCATTATGGAAACTTTGAGAAATTGTGCTCAACACTTTGACCGTTTCTTTCAACACTGGTGATACACAAGTCTAATGGCGTACTCCATATTATGTAACACCAGTGATACAAATTAAGTTAGTTATGTTTTTAATTACTTAATACAGGTAACTAGTTATCCGTATTAAGTAATTAAAAACATAATTAGCTTAATTTGTATCACTGGTGTTACATATGGTGGAATAAGCCATTATACTTATGTATCACCGGTGTTACAAGAAACGGTTAAAGTGTTAATAAGTAGCCTGATGATTCCCTTGGTAGTGATGAAATGCCATTGTAGTTAAATGTTGATAGAAGTAGAGCGTACAAAGAAAAATATATCATTTAAATGTGGGAGTCATAGTCTGGTCTTTTGAAATCTACGAGTCAGTGTTGTAGTTGGTCTGTTCTAGATGTCGGTAGTCCAAGTCGGGAGTTTAGTGTACCGAATCAGCAACTCCGGCTTAAATTAAGTTTCAATCATTGTATGAAATTATGCTTAGGTTAAAACAAGGTTCAAAGATTGTATGATAGTGTCAAGTAAGTTAACAATCATCCCTTCTCCCATATTTGCCATCATTATGATGAGCATTTTCAAGATGGAGCATTATTGCCATTTTGAAATAAGAAAGATAAGTTTTTAGATTTAAGGTCAACCTAAGCAAACAAAGCCTGCATTAAAGAAGTTTTTTAACATTTGTTTCACAAGACACATCAACTTAGGCTGTTCTAATCTACCAAAATCAAATAAACATACATTATAGCTAAACTCAGGGTGATGAAAAATATTTTTTGGATCGGTTTCATTCGTTTTTAAGCTTTTATTGCAGAAAAAGGCCACTTCGGGCCAATTTTTTGGTTGAAAGAGGACGAAAAAAAATCGTGGAGGACAAAAAAACACTGGTTTTCATCACCCTGGCTAAACTCATACTCTGCGAAAGGAGAAAAAGTTAATACACGAGATGGCCGAGATGCCTTTCCTTCAAACACCGAGAATGTTACGGTGCAGTTGGTTGAAATCTTCGTTTATATCCATCTACAGAGTGCCAAAAATTAGGATTTTTTTATCCTCCAAAATGCCTGTTTCTGCAACTAAAACAAAACCAATGGCATAAATGTCACTATGCTTTCACAATATTGTTAAACCCATTATCACTGTAGTTCGTTTATTCCAAGCAAACGTGCAATTCAAAAATACAGATGAAGTCTTTTTTTGATTGTATCTTTGTTTTCTTATTTATTAGATTACAAACTTTGCTTTACTATTCTTACAATTAATGTTCAACATAAGACCAAAGACTCATCAGCCAATTCTTGCAAATAAACCTGATAGTAAAAAGAAGAAAAGTTCAAAATTTAAAATATATATACAAGTTAAAATATTTAGAAATTTAAAATATATATACAAGTACTAGTATTAATTTGGAAATAATTATAAAGTTACACATTCATTTTAAAATTATAAGTATTTATTGCACTGGAAGAAACAAAAGATTTATTTTAATAAATTAAAAAAAAAATTTAAGTATATAAATTAAAAAATATTTATTTTAATAAATTAATAAGATACATTTTTTAAAGCATTATCAACTAGCAAAATAAATGAAACTCTACAAGAAACTACTAAAGAAGATTCAAGCATTTGAAATTGGTTTGAAAATTTAATGAAAAATACTCCAGCCCCATTTACCAGGCATTAAAATGGTATGAAACTTTAATAAAAAATACCCAACCCTCATCCACCAAACTTGTAAATAGTTCATTGATGAAATACTTGCAAAAAAATTAATTTAGCTTGGCATCGGCTAACCAGCTGTAAGATTCAAACTGTATCAACTTGATGAATCACGAATAAATTGTTATTTAGCTCAATGACTTGTGTTGCATGCACATCAATGTGTAGGCATACACATTTTAAAAGAAATACATTTTTAAAACTGAGTAAGTGCATGTTATGGCAAATGATAAATATCTAAACATCAAGTCCTGTTCAATGTTTATACCGCTTTTCTATTACAGAGATAAATTATCACAGCATCATCAGTTAAGTAGATAGCAACTCGATTTAAATACTTTATACTAGTATAATAATATTAAAAAGTTTAACTCCTGTAATATTTCAATTTTACAGTAATTTTTTTATTTCATAAACAAAACAAACCTATTGTTAGGTTGCACTAACTAATAACTCAATTTAACATCGTTTATGAAAAAGAAAACTATCAATTGACAATTTCAAATAAAGTATTGCAATGTAAATTTGACAAAATAATGGCACAACGGTTTTTAATGAATTTAATTTTATACAAAAGAAATATTGTTGTCACAGACATTAAAACATTGTCCAAGCAAAACTTGGGACCAGAAAAATTCTGGATAGTTTTATAGAATGCAAAAAAATAATTTTTGTAGGAAAATTAAGATATATTCACTAAATAGACAATGACAACCATGTTGTTAAAAAGCTGATTAACCTCAAGCCCATTAATACAACAGTAAACCAACGGTTGGCATTTAATAAGAGAAGAGAAAGATCGAACCTCAGAGCAGACTGGGCTCGGTTGCAACAGGGTGCCATTCATAGACGGGGGCAAGAGTCGTAACTTAACGTAATTTGCGTCATGCATGAAACTAAACGATAAGAAAAGTTTAATGAAAGATTAGTATCATTCAGAAAAAGTAAACCAAGGCAATCGGACAAATAACCGACCCAGGCCGCCGACTTACTTTTCTTTTCGTGGGCTTTTGCTCCTTGCGATTCTGCATGAAAATAGATCGATTAAGACTTGGGTAAGAGCTCATTATTAATATCAATTAAACTATAATTACTGTTATGAACTGTATGACTATTATCACTTATGGTATTATCAATATTCCTTATAGTACTATTATTTGTATTACTTTTAGTATACACCAATAAAAGCAGGGTGCCAATTTTTAGCTTAAACTAGCATGTTGACAACATCTGCTGAGCTTTAGAAAGGTTTTTACTCAACTTGGATTTATATTGTCAGATTATTTCTCATCAATATGTATAAAAGCACTCATATTCCATCCATTTAAAAAATGTATCAGGTATTTACATTTTTATTGTTAACCTGCTAATTTATGCTAAAAACCGGCACCCTGTATTATAATTTTATTGTAACAACTATTTCCATTTAGGATGAACTGATAATATAAATTATTAACGAAGTAAAGGAATAAATAAAAACGGCTGAATTAGGACGAGATTGCTTGATTATACAAACAGGAATTCAGTTGATACAAAGATTTTCTGAAAATTGATGCTGCATAAACAAATCTTATTCACATCAATTCGCATCTGCTTCAAGCTATTTATTGGGATTTGAATGTGGCCGTATTCTTTTAAAATCTCATATGCTAAGCTTACCCCGGCTTGGAGGAAGCGCCACATGTCGGCTGAATATCCTTAGGGTATACTTCACCTGATGTAGATAATAATGATGAGAATAATAAGTACTTTGTGAGTTATTACAACTGAACATACTATAAAAATATTTATCATCTTTGTGTCTTTACGAATATCAATTTACATTGAATTTTTTTCCTTCAGTGACATATGATGGTAGAAGGTTAATTCAGCTTCATTATTGGTGTCGGGTTATACATTTTTTTTCCAGTTTTTATTGCAGAATTACAACTATTTTCGACAATTTTGGGGTTTGAAAGAACAAAAGTGGAAACTGTAAACCGAAAAAAATAGGAAATTCAGACATCCGATTCAATCTATCATTTGCAAAGGGGTGATCCAATCAACACATGTCAATTTAAAGCACATTACCATGCTTACATATTCTGTGATATACCCTCCACTGATTAGCTAGCTATGAATGATGACAAACAAATGCAAGATTAATTCTAAAATTAATTGGATTTCATATAAACAAGTATATCTTTATGGCCTTGTTCCATCACAGAGGATCAAACTAATGTAAGTACAGTTGTATAGAAATTTTATTTAAAACAAAAGTTAATCAAATCATTACACAGCACTGTACCTTCCAAAAACAAAAGAGCTTCTGATTAGATTACCAAAATGACAACCCGACAAAATGGATCAACAATGACACAAGTGAGGTAACCCACATTCAAAAAATTTGGATATAATAGGGCATCCATGAGCCAGAGGTAACAAATGGTTTCGGCAAAGACAAAAACTTAGATGATGGATTAATGGAACTCCTAAAACATTTACCTTCACCTCCTATAATTTGAGCTAAAAAACATAATTTTTTAATATAATATATAAAATGTTCTTATTTAAGCAAAGTTATTATTCAGCTCATTGTCTATAAACTTTGTTCAATAAAAAAAATGGAGATCAAAAATTAAAAACTTTTGCCTTCACCTAAATTGTGAACGCAAGATGCTGATTGCCGCAGACAATGACGACGGCTTGACCGCCGCATGTCGATTGTAATAAGGTATCCGTAGGATGGATACCCTAATAACATTAGAGTTTACTTCATTTGTGCTATTGTCCATCCATATAATATAACAAGTGAGGTAAGCTCTATGTTATTTGAATGTGGGTTACCTCACTTGTGCTATTGTCGATTCAAATATAGAAAAGAAGGATATGGCCCAACATGATACTTAGGATGTAGAATAAAGACACGAGTATACCAATTAACAGGCCTTTGTCCAGTGCTGCAGCCGGCAAGGTCAAAGAGTCAGTGCAACGGCACCACCATAAGGGTTATTAATTTATTATGGAAATTTCCTCGATAATAGTTACAATTGAAGTAATGTCTTGATCAAAATCCCATAACCTAGACGTTCTTTTGTCATCCAACATCAACACAACCTCATACAGGTTTACTATGTTAATATTCATAAACTTTCGCCCAACATCAACATCAACACAACCTCATACAGGTTTTCGATGTTAATATTCATCAACTTTGGTCCAACATCAACAGCAACACAACCTCATACAGGTTTTCGATGTTAATATTTATAAGCTTTGGTCCAACATCAACATCAACACAACCTCAACCTCAACATCAACAGAACCTCATACAGGTTTTCTATGTTAATATTCATAAACTTTGGTCCAGACAGCTGAATATTATCTCATGAATATGCTGCTTGTTTTCAATGTAAATTGACACAGATTTTCTAGAGTTTTGTTGCTTTAACTTTAATATATATGTTCAAGTTATTTCTTACTTTTCTAAAAGCATTCTTGTTCATTTTCAAAAAATACATTCGGTACTCCATTAATTTGTTAAAAACCTCCCTAAATATATTTTGTTAATCTACTAATTTTTACTGAAAATCAGCATCCTGCTTCTGAAGACAGCTTCAATTCCCCATATGGAGGTTTTACAATCTATGCCAATGCATTTAACAACAGTCAATTTTAATACATATTACGGTTAATTTAGCTGTAATTTAAATACATATTACAGTAACTAACTGTAATTTAAATATATATTACAGTAACTAACTGTAATTTAAATATATATTACGGTAAATTTAGCTGTAATTGAAATATATATATTACTGTAAATTTAGCTGTAATTTAAATACATATTACGGTAAATTTAGCTGTAATTTAAATACATATTACAGTAACTAACTGTAATTTAAATATATATTACGGTAAATTTAGCTGTAATTTAAATACATATTACGTTAAATTTAGCTGTAATTTAAATATATATTACGGTAAATTTAGCTGTAATTTAAATATATATTACGGTAAATTTAGCTGTAATTTAAATACATATTATGGTAAATTTAGCTTTAATTTAAATACATATTACGGAAAATTTAGCTTTAATTTAAATAGATATTACGGTAAATTTAGCTGTATTTTAAATACACATTACAGTAAATTTAGCTTTAATTTAAATACATAACACGGTAAATTTAGCTGTAATTTAAATACATATTACGGTAAATTTAGCTGTAATTTAAATACATATGGTAGATTTAACTGTAATTTAAATACATATTACAGTAAATTTAGCTTTAATTTAAATACACATTACGGTAAACTTAGTGTAACCATCGGAACCAGTCACCACACCATCACCTATTACCCATGACAGGGTGCCAGATAATTTGTTTCACACATTGTCCTTTTTTATTTTTTATTACAAAAAATAACAATCTGTCACATTTTTTGGAGTTCAAGTACACGAAAAGCAATCTTGACAACCAAAAAACCCATTTCTGGCATCCTGCAAAGTAGACAATCCATATTGGACTATAGCAACACTAACAGTTGATGTTCACTCACCTATTGCAGAATCCTTCGGGACCAGAAAACTTGACGGACTACAGGAACTGTCGGCAATAGCAGGGTCTGAGGGTAACCCGTTGTTTGGTCCGTTGATTTCCTTCTCCTTCAAGTCTCCCAGCAACAGACTGCTGATGCCTTTGTCTCCCTTCAACGGATCCGCAGTTTGGCTCTCCTGAGAAACAAGTGAGGGTCAGGATGGATAACCTCGGTAGAAAAATCGCGGAAAACTTTCCGGATTAAAAACGAAAATTATTGAATAAATTAAATTACAACTTTCTAAAATATATTGATGTAAAATTAAAATAAATTCAACAAACTAAAAAAAAACGTATATTCGATTAAAACTACAAGAAATAAAACACATTTATCAAATCATAAGTAAAATTAACTTGAACTATAATTAGAATAAAATTAATGAATGGGTTATAATAATTACATGTACAGACTAACAAAGAACTAAACTTGAAAGTTAATCTTTAAAATCAAGTCAAGTCTATTGAAAGACATTAATGAACTAAGTCTACTAAAAACATATTAATGAACCAATTCTACTGAAAACCATATCAATGAACCAAGTCTATTGACAAGTATGTTAATGAA
>JARUHE010307615.1:0-7500 GCA_031471125.1 Archaeomysis grebnitzkii | reverse complement strand
GTTATTAATTAAGAATAATCTTTGTCTTCTCACCAATTGTATTAAATTTGGGAAAGATGTTATTATTTCAGACTTAAATTTAAGTAAGCACAACAGACGGCTTTGGTTGCTCCGGTACTATCCACACACTGGAGTCAAATACTTTTTCACCTGCAAACCTGCATAGGCAACAGATTTATTTCCTCATAGCACATAGACACAAGTTGTTCTGTACAATAAGGATTATTTTCTTTGACAGCTTCAATGTGTTTTAGCCCTTACAGTTATTATTATTATTATTATTATTATGAAAAAGATTCGCCGAGACTCACCTGGAATCGGTTAGTGGGTGTGTGGAGGAGGAAACTGACGAGGACCCATCCGAGCGGCCCTGCGTCAGCTGTGGCATCCGAGGGTAGGCTCCACCGTGGGCATTGCCCATGTTGGGTCCCGAAGGCTTTGGCTGGATACGCACGAGACCGGGAGGATTCGCCGGGCCGTTGGGCGCTGGACCGTAGTTGTGGAACTTGTGGTGCAGCGCACTGCCAGGCAGCATGTGTTGCTGCTGCTGCTGGATGTGAGAATGCATTGGAGTGAGTGCCGGCGGTTGTGGCTGTGACGGAGGGTGCACCGGTTGTGGTTGGATCAGCTGCGGCGAGGCCGAGGGTTCCACCGGGGAGGGTTGCGCAGACCGCGCCTTGGGCACCACGAGCGGAGATGTGATACCGGCGGGGACGGTGTTACCGTTGCCGGTGGTGTTGGCTGTGGTAGTAGTGGAGGTTGTGTTGGTGGCAGATGCCGCCGCAGAAGAAGATGTTCCGGGCAAGGGTGTGGGCGTACCCTCTGGAGGAGGGTAGATCTTGTTGTCGACTAGCAGGTAACCGACATCCTTCAGTGCCTTGCCAAGGCCCCTGGATTCACTTGAAATTCGAAGGGAGATCTCGTCACCGGAGTTCAGTTTTGCCTTAAAACGCTCGAACAAGGTCTTATCCGGAGAATCCTTGTCCACCTTGAATGAAAACCATTTTTTTAATTAACTAATATTACATAAATTTACTTAATTAACCAATAATCAATAAATTGTATTTCGATCTACTTTCAGATTAATGAAAATACAAGATATGGGTTTACACTGGTGCTGCACCCAGGAGGTACTGATTCCCTATGAGATTAAGTGAACTGTGTAAGATAAAAACAATCTGTAAATGATAAAACATTGCAATTACAGCTGATCATTATTATTGTTACATAATGAAACAAACAGAAAACGAGAAAATGAAAAATAATTAATCTTTCAACATCCATTGGGACGAATTAATCACATTTAAGAAGGTTTATATTCAATGTAAACTCTGTTGTGTTGAAAACCTTAAGATAATAATTATTTAGGCATTGGTGTAACTTAAACCCTCACCTTGAGCACCTGGTCCAACAATGTTTATATTCGATGTAAACTCTGTTGTGTTGAAAACCTTAAGATAATAATTAAAACCCTCACCTTGAGCACCTGGTCCAACAACAACTTCTTTGAGAAAAGAAGAGAGTTGTCGGAGGCGTTAGAAAGCACCGCCTCCACAATTGTGATGCAATGATCCGCCTGGGAACCCAAATGAAGCAGAACTTCGTTTTTCTTGTCCAACTGCTCCTGCTTGCTATTGCACACCTCTCGCAAGAGGTCGATGAGCGTGATGCCGCGCTGTCGGATGATGTCGGTGAACGTCTCCACCAGACGATTGATATCCGCCTGAACGGTGTCGTGTTTCTTCAGGATCTGTCGCCGTCTCTCTCCCACCAGCTCTTTGGCATTCTCGATGTAGCTCCGCTTCTTTCTGATATCCAGTAGTGACTGCTTCAGCTTCTCGCGCGTCATCACAGCCATCTCCTCGGAAAACTTGTACTTGTGCTCTCGGTGCTCGATCAGCTGGCAGTCCCGACATGTTAGTTGTTCACAGGTCAGGCAGTATAGGTTGAGACTCTCCTGAAAAGGGAAAAATCATTGGTCTATGGTGGAAACGCACAAGAGTTTATAGAAATCCATTTTTATTATCAGTTTATTGGAGTTTTGGAAATACTTTGTAGAAAAATGATTAATCAATGATGGAAATGCATTGTATAATTATACTAACCTGATAGCTAAACTTATAAACACAGAACATTGTAACCCAAAGGTATAATGAATTTATACATCTGTACAACAACCATTACAACATGTATCAATATATATAAAAAAACATTAATATGGAAAACTTTGAAAAAAAAGTAATTATATTTAGTAGTTCTTCAAACAATTTAAAAACTTGCCTTGCTGTGTGCTCGACACATGAAGAGTTTTTTATTGCGAGGTTTTGAGGATGAGTCTGACGAACAAGCTTCGTCCTTTGGTCTGATCACGTGGTTCTTTGTCACCTTCACACGTTTGTGTGCCTGCAAAACACACATCAATGTTATGAAATCTCACAAATCCTTAATGCAAGGCTGTCGGTGAAATTTTTTCACCACAAGAAAATTAAACACAAAATTACAGCCATTTGTGCATCACTAAATACAATATTTTCAATTGTTTTCTACAGTTTTATACTCGTTTCGATGTAGTAAATGTACAACAAAGGGTTGACTGTTCAGCAGAAGGTTGCTATCGCACAAGAAATGAGAATGCTAATGAACTACAAACGTGAGCCAACTTGCTTTAAATAATATGATAAATTTTATAAACAAGACTGAAATATTCATATTTTTCTTAATTAAGTTTAATGGGAAAAAAAAATAAAGCTCAACTATTTAGATGTTGAGGGCTCTTATTTTTTGGGCAGTAATACATCACTCAAGTCATTTCTTGTAACACCAGTGATACATAAGTCTAATAGCTTATTCCATTTTATGTAACACTAGTTATACAAATGTTTTTAATAAATTTATAAAGGCAAATGTTCTGAAATTTCACCTGTATGCACGCATCACACAGCCACTCAGAGCAGTCCGTGCACAATCCCGTTGCGATTGCATCGTCGCTGCAGCTCGTGCATGTGTACATCTCGTCGGTGCCCGTCCCCTTTTCGCTCTGCGTTTCACAGATGAACATGTTGTCGACGATGCAGTCCTGGGAGAACCCCTTCTTGCACATCGGACATTGTATCAGAGGATCCACTGGGAGAACATTGGAAATTTGGTAAATGTAATTGTTTGTGTGACCGTCGAGACAGTCATTATTGATTAATTTAATGTTTCAAATATTTAATTATACTTATTTTATTGTTCGACAATAGCACAAGTGAGGCTAGTTTTATGTTATTTGAATGAGGGTTACCTCACTTGTGGTATTGTCTATCTATGTAACTGTTAATTATTTTTTTGTCACAAATGTTATTATTTTTTACATGAAATTCAGTTAATATAAAAGTTGATTAAAAATGTGTACTATGGTTCTGAACATATGGCCTGAACATTCAATAGTAAAAAACTGGAAAAACAAATGCCATAAACATGATACGTTGACTTACTTGCCACAATATCATCATCCTTACTCATATCTGGTTCAGCTACTTCGTGGTTGAGGCATTTGTGGCAAGCGGAATGCAAGCAGGGTAGCAGTTTAGGCTCTTGGTCGGCCACGGGAGCCTCGCAAAAGACGCACTGCACATTCTCCCAGAAGAACTGCTCGTCGTCCGTTGCTCCGGTTCCGCCGGAGACGCTCTGTTCTCCATTGCCGCTGTTCATGCCGGAGGAGTCTTCGTGGTCGCCCGAATCGCTAACGGGGAAATGCGGTTCGTCCGATGGGGGGGCCGTGTCGTGTTGATCGGAAATTTTGGTGTTGGACGATGGTTCGACCATTTGAGAATTCAGATCTGGTGAGGACTCGTCTTCATCCTGGATTTTCTCTTCATGGATGTCTATCTCTTCCTGTTTTAGTTCCATGCTTTCGACTGGCGTTGGAAGTTCCTCTTCAACTTCCTCGTCTTGGTCCATAGATGTGTCTTCTTTTTTCTCTTCCTCTTCTTTCTCCAGCTCGTTACTCTCCTCCTCGCTGGTCAGAATTTTGTCCGTATTGTTTATTTCTACCTCCGTGCCAACCTCCATTTGAAGTTCTGTGTCGTACTTGCCGTCATTGTCGTAATGCATCATATCGCTGTTTATTTCACTAGCACCGTTTTTTGTGTCGTAATCCAGCTGGTCAATGGATTCCAGCATTACGTTTAGGCTCGCCTCCTCCAAGTCCGTCATATCGGTCTGGTCGTCGTCAGTGGGCTTCAGTGCTTGGCCGTCGTCTATCTGTTGGTCCGTCACCTCGCCATTCAAGGCAATCTTCTCCTCCCCCACCAGTGACTCTAGGGCAGCCAATGGCTGCATGTTCAGGCTGGCTTCGTTCATAACTGAGTATTAGTGGATGAAAAGCTTTGGGTTTCAGATTCAATTGAATTTGGAAAGACACATTGTATCAACAAATTCTTTCCACATCTGAAATGAAACATAAGTAGGTGAATATATATTTAAAATGAAGGTTATATTTGGCACAGTTTAATATAAGTGTTTATTTAATAAAATAAAAATTTTATTTAGCACAAAATATATCTTTATTATAATACAGTAATATTAATACTTTATACAAGTGTAACCTAGTAAAAAAAAAGATTTTATTTTACAAAAAGCCAAAACATTCATTAAGGAAAGTCTGGTTCTTTTATCATATTGTGTTGACATTAAGCTACAAGCAAAAGATTACATGTAATTTTGGTTAGCTTTCTTCTGCTGCATCAAATTACATGTTATATAGATATATTTCAATACTAGTTATACCTAATCCGCAAGTTTTTTATTTGAAACCCAAAATAAATGTTGTTTTCTTATACTGCTTCGTGTCTGGAATCCCATCCCAGTTGATATGAGAAATGAACAATCTATGTCAATTTTTAAATCAAAGCTCGAAACATATATGTTCGGAGGACACTTTTAAATCTTTTTAGTATGAATGAGTGTTTTAGTTTTTATTGTATTGCATGTTTAACTTGTCCTCTAGCTTTTTGTGTAGAGTATGGTAGAGGGAAGTACAGTCATTTTCTTTTGGCATTTTTAATAGAATCCCTTATTATTGTTATTATATATTAAGAAATAAGTATGGTACATACTATAGTGTAACCATACATATTATATACATTAAAATATAAATGGTATGTATTACAAATACTAAAATATAAATTGTACATTATATACATATTAAAATATATAAACATCATATAAAACTAAAAGTAAATTATAGATTTTAATAGCTTGGAGACAATAACTTGAATATTCAAAAACTTTTTTAAAGAAATAAAGATAACTAAATTTCAACAGCAAAGATTATTTCAAAGTAAATATGAACCAACTACAAGGTCAAGGATTATTTAGAATATGTTTAGCAAAACAAAACCATTCAAATTATTGAATACAAATCTCTAAATTTGATAACATTGATTTGACTGGAAGTACACGATTCTATAAACTACGACCGATTGTTTGGCTTGCTCAATTTTGCTCAGATTTCAAATTCAGTTTCTTTTGTTTAGGATATATAATGTTTGTTCATGGTCGAAATGAAAACAAAAACAATTTGGATATAATAGGGTACCCATCAACCAGAGGTAACAAATGGTACCCATCAACCAGAGGTAACAAAACCCTAGATTACAGATTAAATAAACTTATAATTGTTAGGGAAAAAAATCTTGTTTATTTTTAAGCAAAGTTATTGTTCAATGAAAATTTGTAAATTAAAAAAAAAAACTTCAACATTTACCTTCACCTCTTATAAAACAGTGAAATAAGTTAATATAACATATAGAATTTTTTTATTCAGCTCCTAAACCGGGGGTTGATATATGGATGGGCTTTAGAGTTCAATTGGCCCACTCACAAAATGATGGGGGAAGGGCCCACTCCCCCATAGTGGGGTGGGGGACGAGGAACATGGTTCTACCCAGACCTGCCTTTCAGTTCAGAAACTAGGCCTATAGAAGGGACCAGTATTTTCATATATTAACGGTTAACAGAAAGGTTAGGTCGAAATCACATTTATGGTTGGTATCTATGCTATCAGTTGTGTTTTCAATGGTTTTTGTAACTGTCGAAAATTCATAGCAAGTAAATACGAGGCCTGTAATAGAGTCGGCATTGATATATGTATGGAAAGTTAAACCTTGGTTCTCTATCAACTCGGTTGTTGGTAGAACCAACGCCAACTCCCGTGTTACTTGCCATAAAATTTTAGCTATTACAAAAACTATAGGAAACAACTGGTAGCATAGATACAAACCATAAACGTGATGTCGACCCAATTTTTTTTATCATCTCTTGTCAACTTTGTTGATCATATATCAACTGTTTTAACATTGATCGAACAACAAGAAAGTTAATCCCATATCAGGAAAAGATGGGTGTAGAATGTAGTGTAATAGGTATTTCGATGTGAGTAGAGTTGGCATTGGTAGAATAATATGTTTAGCATAGAATAATTCAGGCTGTCTAATGATTTATTTTTCAATATAAAGGTTCACTCTGTAGAGGGAGAGAGACTTTGTCAATCACTCTCAAAAGCGACACTTTGAATTGCCCTATTAAATATTAAAGAGACTGACCAATCAGAGACCAAAATAATTGGTCAACAAGTTTAGAATGTAAACGTAAACGGGCGTTGTTTGTTCTTATGATTGCGTAAGAGGAGTTAGTCGTATTCTTGTCAAAACCTAACAAGTTTGTTTATACATCACGATTCACGATTTGCTGTACGAACAGTGTAAATTAGAAATACAAGTTAAATTAAAGAAAGTTTATTGTGACCTTTGCACACAAGCCTAGAAAGCCTCTACAATGGGTTAAGAGACACAAAGTGATTTGTTGATAATGAAGATCTTGCATACGATTGTTAAGGAACTTGTGAAAAACTGTGAAATAAAATTATGAAATAACTTTTTTGAACAAACTTTTGATGAAATTAAATGTGTGCAAAATGGGAGAGAGAAAGAAAGTAAGTTTCCACGTGTCAAACAGATTTTGTAAGAGAAAGAGAAATCAGACTTCCACATACGAAAAAAGTTTTGCCTACATTTTATGTGTTGAATGGACAATATTCGTGAATTTTTTTTAATTGTTTAGTTCTCATTAAATAATTTAGTCATTTCTGTGATGAACAATTCATTACATTTTGTGAGACAAGTTTTCCTGAGAGAAAGAACGCTTCCACATGCGAATCAGGCTTTGCGGGAAATATTTTTGGTATCCAATGAACAAGATTGGTCAAGTTTTTTTTATTCACATTTAACAAATAATTAATTTTTGTGATGAACAATTTATTAATTTAAATGAAATTAAAGACTAAATTGAACCATTTTTGTTCTTTGCTTTTTCTAAAAACATTTTGTGATTAGGCCTATTTTGTTTGTGATTGCCTGTATAGTGATGAAAAGTTAATGCTCGAATCGTAGATTCATGCACGAGTGTTTGTGGTAGAGGCGATGAAGTGGAGGAGTTAGCTATACGATAGCTGCATAT
>JARUHE010307604.1:0-12314 GCA_031471125.1 Archaeomysis grebnitzkii | reverse complement strand
TACATGGTGACGTCACCTCGAAACTACCTCAAAAGCTTGTTTGTAAAATTTTGCTTTTTGGATGAAACAGTTCGTAAAATGTTTTGAAACAGTTTACGAACTGTTAGAGTCAGAAGCACCTATACAGTATAATATCATAAATTTTCAAAATTTACGAACTGTTTGCAAATTGTTAGGATTAGAAACACGGCTTATATTTAATCGAATGGACGGCGCTTATGAAATGTCAACATTGGCCATGACTGGCTGTCATCATAAAACTTGTCGCTGATTGGGGGATCAAAAATCCAAAGTCCGGGATCGGATCCCATGCCTTAATTTTTGAAAGAACAGAACCACCATTTTGGATCCAATCCCGGATTCGATCCGGCTCTCAACGAATGCGACTCAGTTAAGCTGCAGTTATCACACTTAGGCCTTAGACTACCTGTGCCTGCTTAGGCCCTGCTAGGTTAATGTCAGATATTCCAATATATTTTAATATAATTAATCACCAATCATTAATCAAAACTTCACTGTTTCACAAGACATTAATTTAATTTACAAATTATCAATTTTGTTATTTCATAACAAACAAATATTATTTAAAGATTTAAACATAACCTATGGTGACATAGCTACATTTTTATTCACGAGCTTCACTTCCAAGCTCGAGCAACTCAACACTTCAAATGAATATGAAAGCCCACGTTGGGACAAAAATGGCCGCTATAAATGGGGCCAGCCGTGCATGGATAGGCAATGCAACTAAATCGCCATTAACATCATAATCCAGTCGGGTGATTTCATTTAAAATATTTGCAAAATGTAAAAAAAGAAATTTTACTCACAGCACAATTAATCCAGAAAATAAATATACAACATAAAATTTTAAAAGATATTTACAACTTTGTCTGGGCTAAAATATTTCAACTTTCAAACACCAACTAAAACTTGCTGTAATTGGTATAAAATTTATTTTCATTACACATGAACAATCTTTCATGACTTTTAGTTAAAAATACTTACATTTTGTAAGAAAAAATGTGTAATTCACCGAGTTAATAAAATATTAATGTAAGTAGCCGCATACGATGACGTAATAGAAAGGAACAGTATTTCTTTCTTCATCAATGCGACGCGGCGTTCATACTTTCGGTGTTCTTTTAGCTCGACCACAGATCCGTTAGAATATTTCCTTTCTTCGTCATAAATCGTACTTTTCGACATTTTTCCATTCGGTTACTTGAACATATTTGTAAAATATACGCACATATCAACAATCTTATTACGTTTATGAAGTTTTTAATAAAAATCGAAAGTAAGCTATTTAAAGGTTAGTAAGTATTAATATATTTATGCAGCTAACTCAACTTTTTGACGGACAATGTGGGAGTGCGAAAGTTAATAGTCCTCCGGGACAATGTGGCAGCCTAAAGTATTGGCCAGTTAGCAAGTCTGTTATGCAATAACAGAAATGAGTTCTGTAGGTGCCATAGGCTGCATATGGTGTGTACACTCTTCAATATCAATTTATACTTTTATTTGAAGCTTTACAACAAAGTTTGTTTAATAACAATTGCTTGTATAGACATTCTCTCCAATATGCACTAATTATTTTCCAATTTAATTGAAATTTTTTTATTTTAATGAAAAAACAGATTTGCGGAAAGTTTATTTAAATACTGGTTTATGTAGCCTTTAGTCATATTTGAAAATATGATGTTAGCTAGGTGTGACGTTACAAAATTAGAAGAAAACACGGCTAAATGTATGAAATAACATGATAAATGGCGAGAGAGTAAGCGAAATGAGAATATCAGAATAAATCATGGTTAAAGATAAGAATAAGATATAACATAAAAATTAAGAGAGCCGAGCAAAATGAGAAGAAAAGACGGTTAAACGTAAGATATAACATAAAGTTAGAGAACAACCAAAATGAGAAGAAAACACGGTTAAACGTAAGATGTAACATAAAAATTAAGAGAGAATGAGCAAAATGAGAAAAAAACAGTTCATTTTAATTGTAGAGTGAAAAAATTTAATTGCCATATATATAATTTTATGAAAAAAAATTTGCAGGTACATAAGTGGCACGAGTTTCTATTTATACCGCTTTTTTTTCTATTACAGAACCATACTTACCGAAAAGTTAATGTAATGCTTGTCGCAGGAGCACTGGAGCAGTAAGATTCACAACTAGCTAACTAGGGTGCCTTAAAACAAAATTTTTCTTCAAATTTTCAGAATTTAACAATAAGTATGCATGTATAAATATATTGTGATAGAATCTAACTAAATCAATTTTTTGTTATTGCTGATTATATTTTTACAATTTAAAAAAAATTTAAAATTGTATATTATAAAAATAAGTAATCGCTCGACATTTAAGCCGCATAGCGGTTTTGGCATAACTAGTTTAGAATTACATCACTGCAGTCATGCTGTACCAAACATTTGATAACCAGTTAATTTATTTCAGTAATTTTTTATATTTTTAAGAAAAAAATGGCGGAAAATCCAGTTGGACGAGCAAGAGGTAAAATGTCTCCTTTAAGAACCACAAGAGGTCCTGGAAGGGCATCATCTGCAAATAGTAATTCCAAATCAAAATTCAGGTATGCCAAGAAAGCATTTTCTTTAGTTTTGTTTATACCATATCTAACAATCAACTTTACTTGGCTGCTACATCAAGTCATGAAAAAATAGTTATGTCTCTTAAGATATCATATTTAGGGTATCCATCCTACGGATACCCTATTACAATTAACATGCGTGGGCTAGTCCGTCGGTATCTCGCGTTCTAAATTTAGATGAAGGTAAATGTTAGTTTTTATTTTTGTTTATTGAACTAAGTTTATAGATAATGAGCTGAATAATAACTTTGCTTAAATAAAAAAAATTATATATATTATATTTTCTTTAAAAAATGATTTTTTTAGCTCAAATCAACTTAGAAAAAATTTCACTGTTTCTATAAGAGTTTTTCATTTTTGCTTTCACAGTTTTTTTTATTGAATAAAGTTTATAGACAATGAGCTGAATAATAATTTTGCTTAAATAAAAAATTTCTATATATTATACTTTCTTTTAAAAATGACGTTTTATAGCTCAACATAACTTCACTATTTTTTTTTATAAAAGGTGAATGTATATGTTGAAGTTTTTTTTTATAAATTTACAAGTTTTTCTTGAATAATAATATTGCTTAAAAATAAACAAGTTTCTATAGATTCTTTCCCAAAAAATGATGGTTTTAATGAACTTAAAAATATTTTGCTATTTATACAAGTTCAATTAATCTGTAATTTACGTTTTTGTCTTTTACTGAAATCATTTGTTACCTTAGGTTGATGGATGCCCTATTATATGCAAAAAAATTTATGAACATCTAGTGAAGTAAAAGTTACAAAAAATGGAGTAATACACTAGTTAAAACCACTAATAAAAGTACTAAGTATGAATAAACTATGAAATGAACAGAAAATTACTATTATTTAAAAATGATTTTTACATACTATTTAACGTATTTCTGAAATTATTATACATAAATAAGAGGCATTACAGAAACTTGAAAAACCCAACTTAATGTACTTTTATGTGTGTGGATTCATGAAATAAACTGACCTCAACACCCTGAAGGCTTAAATTAGAATGCTCAAAGAAAGCTTGATTGCTCACTATAGATCAATGTTAACTTATTTTTGTTGAAAAACTTAAAATCCTTTTAACATGTTTTACACATTATTTTTCAATTGACCTCCTCTCCATTCTAAGCAGGGCAATGCTTTAGAGCAATGTTTACCACATGATCCATATAAATTGTTATTGGAGTGAATGTGAAATGGAAAGTTTTCACTGTCACACAACAAGTTAAGATCCTTTAACAACAAACACTGTTGGCTGAAATCATAGATTAAACTAAGGCAGATTGTTCTGCACAGTTTCTTCTCCCTCCATTAAATGTGAAATGAAACAATATATTTCTTGAATAAAGTATATTTACCTAAAATATTTTCAAAAAAGTAATTTCATAAATACCAAATAAGGTTGCTTTTGCAGAATTAATTTCCCTATGTCATTAATAGTTTCTTGGTAAGTGTTGCTAAAATTTACTCGGGATTAGCCAAAAAAATTCACATTTGTTATTGCAAAAATTGTTTGAAAAGAGTTGAATAAATCAATAATTTTAATGTAAAATAGAAAAAACGAATGTCATGCAAAGTCGAATTATTAGCGATCTTGACATATACATAATAAATTGAAGAAGGTTTTTGTTTGATATTCACAGTGGTATACAAAGTAACTTTTCGAGAGATCGGGCAAAGCTGCGCATGAGGGGTGGCAGCAATGCGCCGTTAGTGTCGAGCTTTGGTGCTGGCGCCATCTTTGGGGAGCAAACTACCGAAGATCTTCATCCTCAGGTTATCAAAATGGCTCGTAGATCCGGACAGCTTAATCTGAGCAATAAAGGAATGCGAGAAGGTAAACTCTAAGGGTAATGTCTCACAGCATATACAATTGAGGTTAATATGTGATATCAAAAGGCCTCCAAGTTTTTGAAGTATTCAGAATACTTAAAAAATTATAAGTTGTTATTAATATCCCCTATACTAGTTGTAGAAGACGTTTCATAGGTGTTGAGTTTTTTTAAGTTTGCTTTCAGCGAAAGGTAAGGCATCGCTCTACAAGTTACTCTTGATTGTTGTTAGGGATTTGTGGACTTGTTTTTTTTTTTTCAAAAGTAGACTGAACATTTATTTTATTTTTGATTTTAGAGCAATGATCATTTAACATAAAGAAAAGATATATGCATTAGGGATATATCTTGCTATACAATGAGGTGAATCTGAATAATTTTTAAAGATTTGTAAGAATTATGGTAAACTTTTTTGGTTACAATAAATTGCCACACAGAAGACAGAAAAATCGTATTGGGTCAACCCATATATGGATCAGCAATAGCACAAGTGAGGTAACCCACATTCAAATAACTATATGTGAGTTTACCTCAATTTTATGGAAACATTTGACCAAATAATTAATTATCTCAATCTTTTTTTTTTCTAAAACTTTAATTTGTTGAAATAACTACATTTTTATGGTGTTCACGGAATTGTAATTTTTCAAAAGTAGACTAAACATTTTTTTTCGTGCATAGCAAAGCTCTACATAGGCATATAAATTTGTGGATTACTAGTTACTTTAGAGCAATGAATATTAGGAGTAATATTTCTTAATTTTATTTTTTTCTGGAACATGAATTTATTGAAATAACTATGTTTTTATATCAACTTTTTGAATTCATAGCAATCATTTTATATGTATCTGCTATAAACCTTTAGGGTTTGGTTATGTACTAGTTAATATTTATAAACCATTTTCATTTTTCTTCAAAATTTAATGCTAACTAAAACTTATATATTTTTATTTCAGTTCCTCAAAAAGTGTTTCATATCAATGAGGTGGATGAAACTGAGTCGCGGCAAATTTCTGTTAGCATGGATGATGGTAATGATGAGAAATGGTGGGAACAGAACGAATTAACTCGATTGTATTTATCATCAAACTGCCTTGCAACTATTTCACCCGAAATATCAAACCTTTCTTCTTTACAAATTCTTGATGTAAGTATTTATTGAATGCTTTTTTTATCTGTTTGAAATTGTTTTTAATATTCTAAATTAATAATGATTGATTTATTTTATATGGTCCTTGAAGGTTCACTCATGTTTGGATGTGTACCCAACAATATTCAGCCAACTTATGGCACCCCTTTCCTGGCTTGAAGCAGATCCAAGGACAGTTGAGAGCTAATCAAGCTGAAAAGCTCATGAAGACTTTATTTATATTGACGTGCACACCCTTTAGATCGTACTATAACGTGCTGTTGAATACTTATTTTTCCTACCTTACTAACAATGTTATTATTAGTGTTGTTAATAATTTTAATTTCATAGGATGATTAATTATCTTCATTTTGGCAAAATTTATTTGATATTACAATCCCTGCACTGCAGAAATAAATAAATCATTTTGAGAGAATGAAAAATAATATCAATGGTAAAAATTGTTCAAGATAAGTTGGGCACTAACAATAAAATAAAGAAGTACCAACAACATGAATGTATTTAACTTTTTCTTTTAACTAACATGCCTTGTGGAAATTGATTTTACATCTGTCAATGATGTTAAGCAATGTTGTGCCTGGTTTTTGTCGAGCATGTCAGCGGCGGAGCTCTACTAAGGTGTTATTACTTGTACAAGTGACATCCTGGTAGCATGAAAAGTAAAAATCTTAGCCAGTCATTGTGTCGTGAATCCAATGGCTAATAAATAAGTATTACAATAAACATTTGTCAATGTATTAATTTGTGATAAAATTTATTTTCAGCTCCAAGATAATAGTCTAGTCGTACTGCCAGATTCCCTGGGAGAACTGGTCTACCTCCAAAGATTAAATTTAGGTCACAATAAACTGGAAACTTTCCCAAGTAATCTCTGCTCTTTGCCAGACCTTCGATCACTTCAATTGGACCACAATTGTCTGAAGGAATTGTCCGAAGATATTGGAAACTTAATTGTGTTGGACTATTTGGTAAGTTTGTTTTTCAATTGGGGTTACATCAGATTTTACTAAGCTAAATAAAATGTAAATTATAGGCCATTCTGACCAAAAGTTGGTTACCTACCTGGCCAATAGGGGGAAGCAGCTGGTATAGAACATGATTATTGATTATACATTTGTTTCCACATAACTACACAACCTTATGGTCATATATTTTTTTGTTAATGATAACTCTCTTATAAGGCTAGTTGTTTATTCCAATAAGTTAGTGGCTAGATACAAATTTATATTCTTATTTGAAATATCAATTTATTTTTATGTAGATTCGATTTTAGCAGAGACGTAAGGCACCAGTCTAAGAATTAGTCTTGATTCTTGCTAATGTTATGGATTTATTAACTTTTATTTTTTCAAAAGTAAACTGAATTTTTGTTTTATTTTTATTTTAGGGCAATGATAATTCAACATAAATGAAAGTTATCTGCATTAGGAGCAAAATATCTTAAATAATTTTTCTAAAACTTGAATTTAATGAAATAACTTTTGTGGTGCTTATTAACTTTTGTTTTCAGAGCAATGATGTTTAGATGTCAACCCCCATAAACCCCCATAAAGGGTTTGGTTATGTCAACCCCCATAAACCCCCATAAAGGGTTTGGTTCTGTACTACTTTTAATATATCGCTTAACTCTATTTTTAATTGATATTTAATTTATAGAATTTACATTTCCTATTTATAAATTTTTATGGTAAAATGTATTTCAGGATATCTCGCATAATAAATTGACAGAAATTCCTGCAGGAATTGGTTACCTTCAAAGGTTATCAAAGTTCAATGCTTCTGATAATCAAATTAACAATTTACCTCAAGAAATCGGTGACATTTTTGGTAAGAATGTTTTTCTAATTTTGATCATTTTAATGCATAACGCATAACTCTTCCATCTCATAAGGACGATTTCCAAGCATTGTATAACTGTGTAATAATAAAAACAATCTCCCGTATGATCAGCGAAGTTAAGCAACGTTGGGTCTGGTTAGTACTTGGATGGGTGACCGTCTGGGAACACCAGATGCTGTTGGCGACAGTGCTCTTTGCCATTGCAGCTAATGTGCTGTATAATATTCTATAATAAAAAAAAATAAAAACAATCTTACGTTTTAATTTGGTTACATTTTTTTTTTAAATTCTGTTGGCTGTTTTGAAATGTATTAAATAACTGAAATAAGTTTATCAAATGTTGAGGTCACACAGTAATTTAAAGTTCAAGCTATAAAAAGCAGTCCGACCATTTGTGATGTCATCGTTAGAATTTTTAGCGAGTCTGTTATGAAGTAACAGAAATGAGCTATTATGATCGCCCTTTCGTAGTTTTGTAGGCTGCGTATGGCGTGTAAACTCTTCAATATTGATTTATACTTTTATTTGAAGCTTTACAACAAATTTTGTTTAATAACAATTGCTTTTACGGGCATTCTGACCAATATGCACTAATTATTTTTCAATTTAATTGAAAATCTTTGATTTTAATAAAACACGGATATTTTTTTTTTTTACTTTAATATTTTTTCTTGGTTAAACCTTTTACCAACCTCATTTTTGAGTTTACTTGAAGCTCTACAATAAAGTTTGCTTAACATTATTTGTTTGTATTTGGCATTTCTACCAATATGCACAATATTTTTCAATTTAATTGAAATATTTTTATTTTTATGAAAAACACATTTTTTTCAACTCTGATAATTTTCTTGGTTAAACCTTTTTACCAAGCTCATTTTTGAGTTTATTTGAAGCTCTACAACAAGTTTTTTTTAACAAAATTTCTTTGTATGGGCATTATGACCAGGAGGCATTAATTATTGTTCAATTGAATTAAATATATTTAATATTAATGAAAAAAAAAATGTTTTTAGTTAACGTTTTTACCAAGCTCATTGTGTATTTATTTGAAGTTCTACAACAAATTTAACTTAACAACATTTGTTTGTATGGGCATTCTAACCAATATGCACTAATTATTTTTCAATTTAATTCAAATTTTCTTGGTTAAACTATTTTATCAAGCTTATTATTAGTTTATTTCAAAGTTATACAACAATGTTTGCTTAACAAAATTTGTTTGTATAAATATTCTAACTAATAGGGACTGATTATTTTTCAATTTAATTGAATTTTTTTTTTGTTTTGAATGAAAAAACATGTTGGAGAAAGTTGAACAGAGCCGTTAACTTTACATAGGCATTTATTTTCAAAACTACTTGGCAAATAGTTGCAAAGTAGTAAAATATGGGGTGAATATGATCATTCTTGCTGAAAATTATTAAAACAAAACAATACAAAAGTAGTTTTAACCTGTAATGGAAGCTTATTTATCACTTGGGTTTTTTATTGATGTTTACAATTGACCGGCGTACCAACTCTACTGGTTTTCTCACACTGTGAAATACAAATGTAGGTTGGCTAAGAGGTGTTTTGGCCACCAAAAACCATTTGAGGAGCAAATTCAAGTTAGGTTTTGTTTGGTGGGTCACGATAATGCTAAACTTTGCTTAAATACTGGTTTATGGAGAAGCAAAAAAATAGCCTAAGTCTTATTTGAAAATGTGATGTCATCTGTCTGTAGGTATGCCTGTCAGTTGGATGTGCATAATTCTTTGACAAACGACTTATTTTGGGTATTACTTGAGTTATATCAATCAAAATATGAACATATGGACATCAATCGAAAGCACCAGTGCTATAGTAGTTTTTCTAGAACTTTCAAATGAATTTCTCTCTGCGATGAGAACTAACGGCTGTATTCAACTTCGCACAAACATGTTTTTTGAACAAATTCTTGTTATTTTTGGTTTTACAGCAATAATTATTTAACAAATACATTATGAATGATCTATCTCAAATAGAATTTTCTGTAAAACTTGAATTTATTGAAATAATTTTATTTTATTTAACTGTTTTAAATATGTGGGAATCAGGTTAGGTTGTGTTTGGTGAGTTCCTATGGTGCCTGTTGTTTATATTTACTGAACTGGAAGAATAAACTGTTTCAATGGTATCTATTATTGCCAGCAGCAAGACAAAAATTCCAACCGTTGTCATATATTGTCTACTATGTATAAGCAATCTTCACCTTCACCGTGCTTAATAATAATTCATAACTTACAGGGTTTTTTTTATTCAGACGAGCTTTGGTGTATGGCCTGTCATACCTCTAGTTTTCTAATCTTACAAGATCTTGCAATATCTTTCAGAATTTTACTCTATGAAAATTGCCAATGTTGTTGCTTTTTCAGGTCTTACACAATTGGATCTATGTCAGAATCAGCTGGTCAGATTACCCGAAGAGATTAGCAGATTGATTAAATTGGAACAACTTTTCCTTCGTAACAACAAATTGAAGGAACTTCCTTCATTGAGTGGATGCACATCACTCAAAGAACTTCATGTTGGAAACAACTTCATTGCTGTATGTTTGTATAGAATTTTCGTATGAGACATAATTTTTCTGCTATAATCCTAGATGAATATCTATTTTGAAATTTTTTCATATAGTCTTGTAATGGTACAATTTTGCTTTTTTTGCCAGTGGTTTATATATGCAATTAGTATCCCTTGGTGCATCACCAAAAGGTACAATTTAAATAACTTAAGGATGCCTTTAATATCCTCTTGTTAATTGCGACATCGACTCAAACATCTTATAAACAAATAGATTTTTACAATTTTACATTTTATAAAATGGCTCATTTCATGTTTTGATGTCTATGTTGGTATACATTGTATGCCATTTATGTTTTAGCTATATTTTTATTTTTTTCTCAATGATGAAATGGAAATAGAAGACATACATATTAGATTCTGTTTGTATCAAGTTTTATGCAATGGTAATAACATTGAACGTATTTTAACATTTTTTATGAGAATAATTAATTTGTGTTTGATGTTTTTTTTTCATTTAAAATTATTTTTTTAGGAATTGACTCAAACACAACTTAATAGTTTAGTCAGCATAAAAGTTCTTGATCTCCGAGATAACAGACTGGAAACTCTGCCTGATTACATCACTTTCCTGCAAGGGTTGGAACGTCTTGATCTGACGAACAACAATCTTTCAACGTAAGTGTTTTGAGATAACAATCATAGGTGATCTTTCGTCTATGCAATGCAAATATATTGTTGTCTGTTGTTCCTCAAAAGAAATTGCTTTCCTCTCTAGTCTTACCATATTGATGTATTGTTTGGTCTTTAACCATAATTTTTCACGATCATTCACAGTTAACATCACCTCTATTGTTTTTGCTTTAGGGTTCCTTACCATCTGAGTCTTTTGCCAAATTTGAAGTCTCTTCCATTGGAAGGAAATCCTCTTCGTCTGATACGACGTGATATTGTTCAAAGAGGAACCGTTCAGTTGATCAAATATTTGAGATCCAAAATATCTGCACCCATCAATTCTTTTCCAGGTAAAATAATTGCTTTTGATTTTAGATCTTATAACTTGTGTAAACATCCGGAAATTTTAATTTACATAGTCATTTGTTTTATGCTGTTATTTACAGAAGTTTATATAGTCATCCATTGCCATAGCATGCTTCAATTATCATAGTGTATGTTTAGATCATAGAAAGGGTTTATTGTGAGCTCATAGGAAAAGCTTAGAAGATGGTGGGCACGATTTTTAATTAAAGGATTAAAATGTATAAAAATAAACTGTTTCTACTTTGTGTAACACCTGCAATAATCACACAAGTTCGATAATTGTGTATTTTCCGCAAGATTTACAAATCTAAAAAGTTTAAATTTCAAAAAGGTTTGTAGTCACATCTTCTTTCATCCTCAGGTTTTGAACAATCTACTGAACTGGACAACTGTATAGAAGATTCAAACATTCCTGACAAATTCCAAATGAGAAACACAATGTCGGTGATCTACAATGAAAAGGCAACTCAGATACCCGATGCTTTATTAGATAATGCTCATGAGGCAACTGTAAAAACTGTCAACTTTAGCAAGAATTTATTGACATCTCTTCCGACTAAGTGAGTTTAGGTTTATCATTATCATGATTATTTAGATTTAAATTTATAATTTATAATTAATGATACTCTAATTGTATAATGATTTTGACTTTTCAATAGTTATATTTACTTGTCTTTTCAATTACAATTTTGCAGTTTGGTTTTCGATTTATTAATAAATCAATAAAATCTAGTTTTTGAAAAAATATGATTTATATTTTTGAATACATAGAAAACGTGCAATTTTTTTCATCTAAAATTTATGTTTCAGGTTAGATGAGCTGCACGGTCATGTTACTGAGTTGGTGATCAGTTCAAATAAGTTGGAGTCGTTGCCGTCATTTTTGGGAAATTTCCGTCGTTTGATGTTCTTGGATGTGTCTGGAAACAGACTCACTGGCCTTCCAAGCGAACTTGCACAACTTCCTCACATAAGAGAAATCAATATCTCATTCAACAAGTAAGAAATTTTCATTTAATTATATTATTGAAATTGAAGCTATACAGTGCTGAACGTAGTCTGAGTCTCCAGTGGTATATAAGCTCTCTGTCTCAAGTAGTAATAAGTTGTTCATAAGTTCTCTTCTAAGGTAAGGTAGCTTTGTAAAAAACTTTGATCCGGTCAATGTAAGGTTTCTAGATATATTTTTTTTTTTTTTTTTTTTATATTTTAATATTTGGTCCCAATGGACCAGGCTATGGGTGCAATGCACATTCACCGCCGGTTGCCAACAGCATCTGGTGT
>JARUHE010307593.1:0-12315 GCA_031471125.1 Archaeomysis grebnitzkii | reverse complement strand
TCATTATATATGTTAATCAATTATAGAAAAACAATAATGAGCAATAACCATCATCATTCATAAGAATACTAATAAATTATACAGACACACAATAATAATAATAAATAATTAATATTAAATAATAACAGCCCGATAACAATAATAATATTGTAAGGATAACATAGAGTTTTGCAAGATGCTTGTCAAAAGTTTGATATTTTGTATTACTTAGAAGCTGGAAGTTCATATGGTATTTATTTTAGTTCTTCAGATAAATAATTATCTGTGTCTATGAGTGTGTACATGTGCGTGCGTGCGTGCATGTGTGTGTGTATACGTTGCGCGCGCGCGGGTGTGTGTGTGTGTATATGTGTGTGCGTGTACGTGCATAAATGTCGTGTTTCCATAGTAAAAAAGAACTGTTCATTCGTTTCATGGAAACATGATATTCAATGATTACGTTATGCAAAAGATGAAATTATCTGAAAATAAGATCCAGCCAAAGTATAACTTCATAATTAGGATCAAAACAAACTTTTGGTCTAAAGTAAAAACCAACTTAAAAAAAAAATAATATTTATTGACCAAACAAGTTAAAGTTACCCAAAGCTATGTGGTAAATTAACAAATATTATTAACCCTTTATCATCTGACTTTTCATTGTCATAAGGTTTAAAATACATTAAGGTTAGCATTGAAATCAACTCGTAATGCATAAGGTTCAGGTATTAAAAGGTAAACAATTGATGCAATTATGTTCATTAATCTCATTATTATCTATTCACAATCATTAAATTAAAGCAATATAAGATAACAAATTAGCATTTTTTTATGAAATGTTGTATTTTGTGCAATATAGAATTAAGGTAAATTATTACCAACAATTTTTTTATATATTCTTTTATTTTATTATATAGGTTATGCAAAAAAGATATGATTATAATTTAACTTTTCACATTATGAATTATTTTCAAAGATGCTGACAATTTTAAAACTAAAAAAGTTACATAGCACTTGTTCAAGAAGTAAGAACTGAATATCAAATTGATAACATTACAACCTTAAAACAAAACAGTTTTTATGTAAAAATATATTTTGATATATCCACAACAATACGAAAAAGATTCACAAAATTACAGATCTGACTAATACAATGGAGAACTTTTTGCTCTTATACATAAATGTAAAAAATATTATAAGTTTACAGCAACCTAACAGAACAAAATGGTACAAAAATTTGAGAAGATTGTATAACTTCCAACAATCTTCGAGTTAGCTTCATATATTTCATTATAAAAATCTAAAAAAAAATATTTTGAAAAAACATTCTATCTCAGCATGTAATTAATGAAAGGATTGCACAACACACAAACTAATAGCAAGTGTCTGTACTTGAATTTACGGTCGTAATAATTGTACAAACATTAATAGTAATTGCAATAGCGAACATAAATTTTGTAGCAAATAGCAATTAAAATAGCAAATAACAATTGTTAATAACAAAAGACAATGATACAAATAATGATAGTAATAAAAGATAACAACTTACCTAATGTTGTTGGATATTGTTACATTTAAACAATACGAATAACAGCTACCACCATTGAATTAAAGATAAAAAATATTGCAACGTCCTATTTTTCAGCAAAATCAAAAATATTAATGCAATTGTTAATTGAAGTAGGTCTATCATAAAATTTATTGGAGAAAATTAAATTGTTTTGTAAAATATCGTACAGAATTTTTTTGAGATTCAGAAGTAAATACTATAATTTATTTTTTTCCAGTAGAAATACACACAACCACGTTATTGTTGGCGTCTATAAGAAATAAACGAACAAGTTGTAAAAAACACAAACAAACATTTTTTTCAAACTGAATATAAAATAATTTGGAAAGATTTGTATCTCGAATAGATTCAAAACTGTTTTGAAATTAGTTCTAACATATAATTTGGATAAATTAATTTCAAGTAGAGAACAACATTAGAATTAATTTTCAAACATTGAAATAATTCGTGGTGTAGTTTTTTCTTTATGGTCAAGGTAGTAACAATAATAATAATAATAATTCGGTATTTTATTTGGCGCTATAAAGTAGCTTCAGGCAATGCCTTGGCTACACACATCAAAATGATAATACTTAAATTGATTCAAAGATATTTCCTAAAAAAAACATTAAACTATTATTAAAAGAACTAACAACTTATGTCGTAAAGAATTCACAAAGAAATAAAAGTTTTTGATAAGGATCATATCCAAAATTAATAAAATGTTAATTTGTACAAACAAAAATTAACAAAAGTAAAACAGTTTTTGAATAATAAAATTAAATAAAAAAACTTTGGTTCGGACGACGACGTTGACGACAACGACATAAATCCAAACTATATATAGAGCTTTCGTTTCACATCATTATCACTGAAAATATTCAAGAGATCAACAAATTATTGGGAATTGGTAGTAAATTTGATCATAATGATTAACAGTGATATGATTTATTTTTTATTTTATCAAATGTATTTTTAATCTATCACAATCATATACTTTATTTAGATTAAGAAAACAAATTCTGAATTAAATTCTGTAGTCTTTTGAAAATTAATACATATACAGAAGGAACACTTGAATTAAGAACAAGGGTTTTCTATTTTCTATAAACAAATAACAAATTAATATAAATAATTAATCAATGAATACAAAACTAATCACTAACCATTGAAACACTCGTATTATAACTATAAGTTGTTCATGTAAATTCAAATAAATTAATAAAAGGATTATTATACTTATGTTTCGGTTGTAATTAGAAATTAAAATAATTATATTGATTTAGAAAAATGAAACACATGACAGTTGCAGTAAGATGTCCATTAGTGGTTGTTAGTATGATAAATGTCACTAAATGGAAAATATTGATACCATAGAAATTTACAATTATGTTTTACTAAAAATGAAATAAATATAAAATGTAAGTACTCTACTTTTTAAGTTTCACCGCTCGCAACAAAATGTATAAAACAAAATACAGTTTTATTTCCAGTTTAAAACTATCATTCAAAAGTTTCTGTGCAATAAAATATTTAAAAACAAATAAATTAACATCTGAGAAGAACAAATTAAAAAACAAATCAAATTGCAATATTATATAATGAAATAAAGCTTACACATAAACTTTAAATATTAAACTGATGAAACATTATATTTATTTGCTAATTACTAATGTAATATTTTAATGTTAAGGTTCATCTAACAAAATAAAAAAATAATAATGTAATACACATTGTACATTTTCAAAATTTAAAATAAATAATGTGAAATTATTGAAAAAACAAGTTTAAAATAATACTAATAACACTTAACAAAACATTTCATTTAATATATTCATTAAATAATAATAATTTTTAAATGTCAAAATGTTACATGAATAACAAAATAATAATAATAATCCGACAATGAATTACGCACATTAAACTGTGGTAAATAAAATACAATAGAACCACATTTAATTATTTAAATGTATAAAAACAACCTTTTGTTTGTTATTAAAAAAGGATTAGAAATAATAATAAGTCATTTAATGTAATTTTCAAACACATTAAAAACAAACTTGAGCTGAAAAAAAAAACATTCGTTAACAAAAAACAAAAAAGCGATCACGCACACACACACAACAATTCCTTTTCACTTTTCACTTCACGAGTCAAAAACTGGGTACGTCTAGTCCAAGTGCCAGTGCCACAATGACCCTCGCGCTACAGTGCCAACTCTGTTACCCAGTTAGAACGCAGTTGTGGCATCGTAACGCCAGTGTGACCAGTGGAATACCCGCATGGTGCAGCGGTTAGCCGAGGCATAGGAAGTGTACTCGACCAAAATGATTGCTAATTGCTAAATTTTAACACTTTAACGTATAATCATTTTAAACAACTTCACAAGTTAAATGTACCAATAGTTATCTTAAACAACTTCTCAGGTTAAATGTATAACAATTTATTTTAATAAATAATAATAAATATAAAAATTTAACACAATTTAACACTTCAGCATGAATAATTATTTTCATTACAACGGAAAACATAAACGTGTTGAGAACAACTCTAAATTACTTGAAGACTGTTACCGAAACTATAACATTTGTTTCAACCTTCGTACTTCAGAATAATTAATTTAAAAAAAAATAATGTAAGCCACTGATAAATTATTTTTTATGGGCCAGAGAAGTTAATAAATGATAGTGTTTTTGGAAACATGATTTAGTCTCAAATAAAAATATTAACATGAAGTGGGTACATAACTCACAGCTAACATAATTCTAGATATATTAGTGCATAAGTATGTTAATAAAAGTCAGAATAACGTAATTTGGCATTATAGCCAATTGTATTTGGCAAATAAAATATAGAAAATATTATTTGGATATTTTAATTTTAATTTAAATATTTGTAATTAATACCAAACACACGCAAAGCAATACATAATGACTCTTTAAATATTTTCAATTTATTTCATATTTATTAAAATAAAAACAAAATAAAACCATAATTATTAATTTTATACTCATGTAAGCAACAAATAGTAAACTAAGAAACCGGAGAAAATCTTAAGAAAATTAGAAGAGTAAATCCGATAAGGTGTTTGCTAATTGAAATAAAGAACAGTTTCATCAACATTTTTTTTTAAAAAGGAGGTTAAAGTAATAATTTCAATAAATAAATAAACAATTAAATAAATGCATAAATAATTAATAAATACTAAATAAAAAAATAAATAAACAATTAAATAAATGCATAAATACTTAATAAATACTAAATAAAACAATAAATAAATTAACAATTAAATAAATGCCTAAATAAGTAATAAATACTAAATTTAAAAAAAAAATGTTATGTAATTTATTTTTATTCATTTAATACTAATTGTTTTAACGAACCAATATGATACAAGTTTGTATATTATTATTGTTATGTTATTGAATGAAAAATTAGAGAAACTCTCTAATTACATTACATTGATATAATTTAAAAAAAAATGGCCATCAATGAATTAACATGAATATGAAATTAATTTCATGTTATAATGACATAAAACAACAACAATAATAATAATAATAACATATATTGAGGATGTATAAATAATATAAATAGAATACATGCACTAATGATAAAAATAAGATACTACAGTGCTAACTCTGTTGCCCAGTTAGAATTGCAAACAATCCAAAATACGGCAATAAGAACAGCCACAGGCTGCACAATAGACACAAACACACAACACCTCCATGACAAAACAAAGATCCTCCCCATAAAAACACATCTTCAATTACATGCTTCACAACTACGACAGACAGCCCAACATCCAGACCACCCCCTCCACTCACTCACACAACAACCAACAGCACCCAAATACATGAAACAAACAATATTTCACAACAACAACAACTACACAACAAACATGGACACCACCCCAGATAACACCTCACATCAAACAATAAAACAACACAAGAAACTCATACACACACATACAGTAACAAACTGCACAAACAACAGGCAACCTATAAAATTCTCAATACCCCAGCACCAGAAATAAAGGAAATAGAACAATCACTTCCCCACAACACGCGCAGAACACTGGCACAGCTTAGATCAAACAAATCACCCCGACTCCAAGAATACTCAAAGAAAATAGCCTCCGACACACACACCTCTCCAAACTGCTCGCTGTGCCAGCATCACACACATAACACAACACTCGTCTTCGCATGCCTGCGTGTGCTGACGGACCTGACTCCGGAGGCCATCATCATCGTTATTATCATCATCATCATCATCATCGTCATCATCATTCTAATTACCACTATTATCATCATTATCATCACCATTGTTATTATCATCATTATCATCAATATCATCATTATTATTATCATACTTATCGTTGTCGCATTCTTACCATCATTAATTTATGCATTCACTTAAATTTGTTGAACATAAAAACATACAAACGAACATTCTTTTCCAGAGCACAACACTTGACTAAAAAATAACTAACATTTAAAATTTTGTTTCAAAGTTCACAATGACTCTAAAAGTACATTTTTTATCATTTGTGTTTCGTCCCAGTGGACCAGGCTATGGGTGCAAGCTCGGAACATCCACTGCCGGGCCTTGCCAACAGCATCATACGGTCACCCATCCAAGTACTAACCAGAAGTTGCTTAACTTCGCTGATCAGACGGAAAGCAGTGTTTCAACGTGTGCATGGCCGTTGACTGAAAGTACAAATCAAAGTAAATACATTTTTTGAAATTGTAACTCGCTATTCTTACTTTCACACACACACACGTGCTTACATACATACACACAGACAAACAAACAAACAGACAAACAAAAACAATGGTCATAGAAAAGATAATGATATTGCTATAATGTTAATAGCAACAATTGCAATGATAACGGAAATAACAATAATAATTTTTATAATAAGGCTAGAGAGTTGGAAGATATTAATGTCTCAGTAACAAACACAATACAAAAATAATTAAACAATGGCAGATAGTTGGAAAAAAATCTTAATAACAAACACAACACAAAAATAATTTAACAACAAATACAATCAACATCAAAGTTGGTAAAAATGAATTTAATTTCATTAAAAAAATATTTTTTCTGAACTGTTTTGAAAGTCCTTAAAAATGAAACATCAAACAGAAGTGGCATTTGAGACGTTTATCTTATTCGGATAACAATAATAATAACAATAATAATAGTGATAATAATAATAATAATAATATTAATAATAATAATAATAATAATAATAATAATAATACAATTAATATTAGTAACAATAGTAATATTATTAATATTAATAGTAATACTAATATTAATAGTAATACTAATAGTAATAATAATAATAAAAGTGATAATAATATTAACAATAGTAATAATAATAATAATACAAAATACAAAACCAATAAGGGTAGATGATCTCACTATGGTGTACACTTTAAATACAATTTTACAAGCATAAAGGTAAACAAAATTTATACAAAACAATATTTACAAAAAGTATCTTCAGTTTATAGAAACCAGTTCGATTTTATATTTAACAAAACAACATTATAAAGCTGTATTCGGCTACCATTGACAAACATAAAATAATATATTTAACTAATCTCTCAATAAATGAAAAAGAGTGGAAAAAATAACTAACAATTATATTCATACCCACAAACTACTGAAAAAACAGTTAATATTTTGAGCTATCATAGGATTTAGGTTTCAACAATGTATCATCTATCTCCCTCATAAGTGAATAGCCCTAGAAAACTGTAAATTTCCTCTCTACCTCCGCTCTAACAAATGGTAGGTTTATTGCATTGGCACGTGTGTTATGGTGGCTGAAGGAAAACAAATGACTAAACAGGTTTATAAAAATATCAAACCTATAATACACAATTAGATGTATAAATTTTAATAAAAAGTAATTATATATATATCCTTAAATTTCAAAATATCAAGGAATTAATACATCTCGTTTGTTGAAGTTAATGGAATATTTGACCAATGAATTTAATATTCAAAATGTTTCGCAAAACTTTGTTAATACTTGTATTTATTTTATTCAAGTTTTGATCATTTAGACCTCCCCAAACAATTACATTATTTACCAAAATTGAGTAACCTAATCAAAAATATACATTTAACAAAACATTTCGTGGCACTAGTGGTTTTAATGAATATGTCATACCCTGTACTTTAAACAATTTGTTGCAAATGCCATCCACATGTGCATTGAAATTTAAATTGGCATTAGTAGTCATTCCCAAATATTTAATATTATTTATCCATTCTAATAGTACGTTATCAAAAAATATTTCTGGTAGCTGAGGAACTGGCCTGGGTGTGATCATTATTATTTTTGTCTTAATTGTATTAATACGAAGTGTGTTCTCTTTTAACCAAGATGACAATTGAGAAATGCTATATTCAATCTTTAATACACAACTATTCAAATCATGGTCGATACAGCACAGTATCGTCAGCAAACAACATTTTGTTTTGCTTATTACTTATGTCGTCAACGAAGAGATTTAACAAAAGGTAGGTCCAAGCACCGAACCTTGTGGTATCCGATGTGTTGTTTCCAAGTTTTCCAAAATCGAACCATTGACTGCAAAAAATTGTGTTCGCTTTGTAGATATGACTTGATAAAATTATTTGCAACACCACTGAAGCAATAAAGTGAGAGCTTTTTTTTTAATAATATGTGTCTATCAACAAGGTCAAATGCATTATATAAGTCGACGAACAACGTAATTGTATACGTCTTATCTTTAAGTATTAACAAAATCGTTCAACAAGTCAATTGTAGCCAACTCAGTATTAAGCATTGGACGAAAACCATATTGTATTGTGGATAATATTGTATTTCTATTTACAAAATCTTTAATACAGGACAATGTCAAACGTTGAAATATTTTATTCAGAAACTGTAAATTCGAGATTGGCCTGTAGTTATTCACCCCAAGTTGACAGCCTGATTTATACATAGGAACAAAACGTGCCCCTTTTGAGGACCATTGGGTAAGCCCCATTATCGATGCATAAGTTATACAAATAAACAATAAAAGGCAAAAATTTATGTAAAACAATTATAAATAAGTTAGGCTTAACATCATAAAGTGCATTGCCTTTATTTGGGAGTTCCCGTATAAAGTTATAACTTCAACTTCATTTGTTGGAAATAAAAAGCAACTATTTACAATATCATTAATTAATCTCTAGTGAGATTGGTACAGCTACAAAATAATTATTAAAATAAACTGCTACTCTTAAACTAACCACTCAATGTCTGACTTTACATTTCTATTTAATAGTACATTCATTTTCTTCCAAGTTTCACGAGAATCATTTCCACAGTTACTAAATTCATTTTTTTAGTGTTCGTTTTTAATTTTATTTTTTACTCAAATAAGTGTGTTCCTATATTTGGAAGAACAATGTTTTGATATAACACCGCGTTTCAAAAGATTATATAAATATAATTTCCTTAACAAAGGTGTAATCTTAGGCCTTGGGGCTTTGATGCATAAACATGAACAATTGACTGATAAATTGATTCCCAAAAATAAATTCTAAAAAATATCAAAGTTTTTGTAAATTTTCATTAAAAAAAAACAAAATTGAAGCATCACTTTGAATAAATTGAAACTAAAACTTTTAATTCGTTGTTATGAACAATTTTATTAAATTTATTTAAACACAAAAAGTCAAAAATGTTTTGAAGTGTCAATGTTTTGGAAAAGGCTCACCAATTTTTGAAATAATTTTTTTTGTACTATGATTTCAAATAAATAAACATACATATGCATATTCACACTTTATGCACGCACATACATAACACACACACGTACCTGGTCATGCCCATTTACACTGGAACGTACACACGCACAAGACCTACGCACACACTAGCCTTTATATTATAATAGTAATCATAATAGATAATACAAATTAAAAAATCCATATTGATTTGCATATGTGTGTGTGTGTGTGTGTGTAAATATTTAAAATAAGAAACAGTATATATCAAACCTGGACATACTCACCCAAATGAAGACAATAAATTGCTTTTTGATTCAAATAAACAAAACAAATATTTCGAAAATGTTTTTTCTTCCATTATCTCGAAATCAGTTTTGGAAACAGAAAATATTGCAAAATGTGTCTCGTCATTTCGTTGAATCTTGCTTTGGGAAATAAAAAAAAATAAATAAATAAATATATAACACACTGTACAGGTTTTTTAGTCTTGTGCGCAAAGATTACAATAAAAGTTCTTTAATTTAACTTGTGTTTCTAATTTACACGTTCATACAGCAAATCTCACTTTATGAACACACTTGCTACACTTTGACAAGAATGACTTCTTTCTAAATGACTTGAAGCACAAAGAAGAACGATTAAGGCCGGTTTACATTTATATACTAAACTTGCTGACCAATGACTGTCGGAGAAAAACAAAATCTGCTTATAAGGTAATGTTCATCAGTTGATTGGTCAGTCTCTTTTATGGACAAGTTCAAGGAAGTTACATCTAGAGAACAAATCACAAAGTGTCTCTCTCTCTACACTTCCCTGACCAGCGTTGAATTGTAAAAGCGAGATTTCAAAAACGAATGAAGGACATTACTCATATCCAGTAAAAACAATACAAAGGAAAATGCACAAAACAAATCGCTCAATAAGTAACATTACAAACACCAATAAAAAAATAACACCACATTCAGCAAATGCAATTTGACTTTGTATTTAATCATTCTTTGATTGAGACTCCGAAAATAAAATCTTAATTCTTCTTCTTAGGAACTACAATGGACTTACTTACAAAATGTGAATTTGAGGTCCCAATTAAATGTCCTTTCAACATATTGTTAATCTCATTTTTAAAATTGTCCTTAGTAATGTCGCTGCTATTTTGAACAACCTTCGGAGTTTTAGGAAAAATCGAAACAACATTCGTTAGGATTACATCATATTGTGAATCATCAGATGAAACATTCTTATGATGTCTTTCAGTTGTGCCATCAAAACTCAAGTATAATTAGTAATTACTGTACTTACCACAGAAAAAAAAACAATGTCCTAGAATATGTGATAAGGTATTATCGTGATATTCTAAGAAGCTGAGAAAAATTGCATGGATGACAGGATGGGTTCTCAAAAATTTCAACCCCACATTCGAACATCCCAATTGGAATGGCTTCATGAAATCTGAATGTATGGGGAAGTCCCTTATTGAGTTTCTTCCAATCATTGAGGGTGACACAAACAATTATAGTACTAGACACACAACTCTAATGGAATGAATGCAAACGTAGCAATCAATCTTCTGCCGTCTTAACGTTTGACCTGAAAATATGGCTGAACGAAACTCAAAAGTCTTACACTCTGATCTGCCTATCATCACAAGGCTAGACGGATTTCATCTTCGGAACTTTTTCCTGTCATCTATGCAGTGCGTATTTTTAATTATCCTAGACGACTATATTACACGTTGTTAAATCCTATAAGGCTGATATGTTGGCATTGGCAAATACAATGGAGATGGGTTTATTCGTTTAGAACCACTGAAAAGCTGTTCAAAATAATAGATTTGCAAATGATCCTTGGATGTTCTCATCAGTTTGAAGAAGTTGATGGAACTAACAAAACTAATATACAGAAAACGATATCAACAGTCGGAATTTCAGCTCAGAGTTTGTAACTTTTTCTGGAACTGTGATCTGCGCAGAAGATGATAAATTCGCTTCTTCTGCTACAGAATCAACAATTCCAGATAGGCGACCAGCAACTTCAAACCACCAATCATCTTCTGTCTCCATCAAAATCTTTTTCAGACGATCTTGGTGGAGATTGTCAGGTGAACGATACAATTTTCTTGCTCTGTCTCGTTTATAAGAAAATACCAATATGTATACAATACTGCTATGTACATAGTATAATACATCATATTTAATCAAGCAAGTATATAATTAAATCATTTGTCTTTGAGTTTTACATAACTAGAAATATGTTTAGCTCACCTGTGTGTTTTTCCAGTGCTCCAATATTGATGCCTTGTTACAGAGGATACATATATGACGGTAGACCAGGATATGGATATGGAGCAGCAGCACTTGAAGAACTTCTTTTCATCCCTCCTGATCGTTGCTCCAGAGCATCTTGGCCTATTGAACAGTAAATCATTTTAATCTATGTCACAATATACATTGTGTGGAAATCCTAGAAAGTGTCAACAAAACTCACTGAATGATAAATCTTTAGATATATAGCTCGGCTCTGCACTCCAAATGGGATCTTAGCTTGGGATCATTTATGTTTTTCCAGGTCTGCATTGAGTCGCCTCAAAAATCCTGAATCATCCACACATTCTGAATATGGTAGTATTTTCGAATATCCTTTGGGAGTGACTTCTGAAAGCTTTTGCATCTCAGCCCCAGGCCCACAACAGATGAAACACCTCAAACTAAGAAAAGGTTTAGTATTATATTCCATAATGTTCTGGAATGTAAGACAGTTTTATAAACAATTTTGTTGTTGAAAACACAAAAATATCATACATTTTAAGTCCAAACATTAACATTGTGTGTAACTATCAACAGTAATTTCGAACTGAATGTTAATAATTTTGCCCTAGGATTTGGCCTTGGATTAATTCAGTGGTGTTCCTAGACACCTCTTGGAACACAATGATGAAAAAATCTTTTGATAAAATTTTTTCTTAAATGGACGAAAAGTATTGGTAAAATTCCATAACTATATCGAAAAAGCTCATACAA
>JARUHE010307582.1:0-12316 GCA_031471125.1 Archaeomysis grebnitzkii | reverse complement strand
CACTAATTGATTTTCATGTGCAGACGACGACGACAACGAAGACGGAAAATTAAAACCTATATAGAGCTTTTTCCTAACGGAACGCTCGATAAAAATGAGGAGAATCAATGCAACAAGAACCAGAACAATAGCAATCAAATTGAGTCATAGTAACAAAAGCATTGTCACCAATTAAAAGGAATTTTGTGGGCACAGTTCACACTGAAGAATAAACATACTTCCTGAAAGCAGATATAGTCCATTGGAATCGACAGCCAACGACGTGACTGAGTCGAGGTGCGCCACCATCGACTGCACGAGCCGACCGGTGTTGTTGTCCCAGAACCGGATGTGTCTGTCCTCGTGCGCCGTGATGGTCAATGGCAACACCGGGTGAGACACGACCTGGAGAAAACGACGGTGTCATTTATGGATTTATTTTCATGTGAAGAAAGTAATATTGAAAAAAAAATACTATTAAAAATATTACTATGTTCTCAATATTAATATCAGCATAAATTTATCATTACTAACATTTTTAACATTATTACTAATACTGATTGATGTTAATAGTATTCCTAACATAATTAGTATTAAAATCAATTATTAATTAACATTATTAATATTTGTGACATTAATATTAACCTTAGTCAAGATTAACTTCAATGCTTGGTTCATACCAGTAATATTTTGTAATGCTGTTAGTATTAACATAAATCATCATTAGTAACAGTAGGTCTTTACTACTATAACTATTGTAGAGCACCTGAGACAATCTGTTAATCATTATAATAATAATTATAACACAACATTAGACAACGGAAACTCATTATTATAATAATAATAGTTTATGCACAGCACTAAAGCAACGGTGACTCACTCTATTAATCTGTCGAACGATGGAGTTGCCTCCCTGTTCCGTTTCAGTGTCTAATCTAGTGACAGGTTTGCCGGTTTCAAGGTCGAAAATGACGCAATTTCCGGTGTTGAAACTACAGACGAATTGGTTGGTGGTTTCATAAACAAAGTCTACAGAAGTTGGAGTTCCATCTGAGTGAGATATTATATGGATTAATATTTATTACATTCAATTTAAACATTTCACTTTTTATTATATAAGAAATATTTTAAATTAATTTGAATTAATTTCTCGTTTAAATACTTTTTTCAATTTGATTGTTCAATGAAAATTAATGTAATACTTGAAATAAGAAATTTGACACGCCTGAGTTGCCGGAGAATAAGTCCTAATTTAGTTGCAGTTGCTCAACTATAATATATTTAATTTATTTTTCATAGAATGAAATGTTGAATTCGTATGGACATGAAATTTTTCAATGGAGGATTAGTTCAAACTCAGCATGGCAATGAGATGTTATGGAATTACAGCCCCTCCCTCAAAAAAAATTCCACAATTGTGCCTATTAACCTAATGTATGGACAACCAGTTTATGTGTCCAGATAAGAGAAAGAAAGAGGCTCATCCTAGTTATAAATGAAACCATATATATGTAGAAAACAAATTTAGTAGAAGACAGATAAAAATGCTAGAGAATTCACTTTGTTTAATACAGAATGTTAATTTTTCTTACACTTCACTAAAAGATAAGTTTTTAAAGCTAATAACAGACAAAATGAACGGACCTTTTTCAACAGCATATGTATATATCAACGGAGAACGGGAATCTTCGACAGACCACAATCTGGAATATTAAAAAAATTATGAAAAGTTTTTGGAAACATTTATTTACTTAAAAGGACCTTTGCTATGTTCCTCCTAAACAAAGGTGCCAAAATATTTTCCATTTCAAAGATGACATTCATTTTTGGTATCGTGGTTTTTATTGTGGAAATGTTATGGAAAATTTAAAGAACAAAAACACTTGCTTTTGGCACACTGCAAGTTGTCTTCTTATTCCTTTCCAAAATTTTCCATCATGAACTTCATTTTTCCTCTTTTAAGAAAATGACCAGAGTGGATGTCAAAACCTTTACACTTTTTGGTGGACATTTATTTTGGTATTAGCTTGATTTTTATTGCATAAATTGGCTTTGATTTTGTGACAAACTTTTCAATTTAGACAACAGAAAAATTAGAAATGCAAAAACTTATTTTTGGCTTGCTACAACATCTATTGCCAAGATATTTTGCTAGAGGAATGAATGTTTACACAAAAAATGGGGCAAGGTAAACTGTTTTGCAAGATACCATTAGACCAAAGTGTAAATAAAACTACTAGGAAAGAATTTTCTGGCAGCCTGCCAATTAGCTATCCAAAGACAACAAATAAAAAATATTTCGAACCTGACTGTCGAATCCGCAGCACAGGAAAGCAAGTGATGCCTTTGTGGGTGGTAAGTGATGCCCCAGACCGAGTCCGTGTGTCCAGCCAGATTTCCACCGACCACCGTTGGTTCATAAGAGTCGTAGGGATCTATGTTGGAAGAGGGTACATTCCACATGCGTATTGACCCGTCAATGCCTCCAGAGAAGCATTTGTCACCTTCAGAGTTGATCGCTAGACACAGCACTGGTCCCATGTGGCCGCGGAAAGTGTAGACTGGCTCTACGTCCAGCGATGCGGATCTGAAGGGATTTTATTATTTGGTTAGAACACATGGTATCTACATCCACTAAGCATATTTTTAGAATTTATATTTAATTTAATTATCTATCCATTTTTCTCTTATTTTATGAATTAGAAACACAAAAAATTCACAGAGTACAACTGCGTTATAAAATTGGATATGATAAGTCATCCATCAGCTACAGCAAACAAATATTTCAGTGAAAGCCAAAAAAGGATTATGAAATCAATGATACTTTACCAGTCAATGAGTGTCTAAAACAAACTTTGAAGAATAACATTTACAAAAAAAAAATAATTCAATTGAACTTATTTATTCACACCCTTATCTATAATGTTTGTCAAATTAAAAAAATTAAAACAAGAAAACAAATTTTAGTGAAGCAATACTATTATTAAATATAAAAAAAATTGGATATAATATGGCATCCATCAACCAGAGGCAACAAATGATTTCAGTAAAAGACAAACCTAAATGACAGATTAATTGAATTTATAAAAATACTGTGAAATCAAAAAAAGCTTTAACATTTGTCTTTACCTCTTACAAAAAAAGCGAAATGTTTTTCAAGTTCATTAAAAACCATAATTTTTAGGGAAAAAATCTAGAGACTTATTTATTTTTAAGCAAGGTTATTTTTCAAGATAAAAATCGTAAAAGAAAAAATATAAAAATTTCAAAATTTACCTTCACCTCTTATAAAAATAATTTATATGAGCTACAAAATATTTTCTAAAGAAAATTTAATAGATTTTTTTCATTTAATCAAAGTTATTATTCAGCTCATTATCTATAAACTTGGTTCAATAAAAAACTGAAATCAAGAAATGAAAAATTAACATTTACCTTAACCTAAATTGAATTATAAAACACCCTTTTTAATACATAGAACTTTTTTTATTTAAGCAAAGTTATTATCCACCTCATTATCTATAAATTTTGTTCAATGATAAAACTGAAAAACTTTAACATTTACCTACACCTAAATTGAGAACGCGAACCGCCGACATACTGACCCAAGCATATCGATTGTAATAGGGTATCCGTAGGATGGATACCCTTAACTAAATTGTAAAATCAGAAAGAAAGAAAAACTTCAACATTTATCTCCACCTCTTGTAAGAAAGTGAAACATTTTCTATGTTAATTAGTTTTGTAAACCATGATCATTATCTATAAATTGTAAAATCAAAAATAAAAACTTCAATATTTGCCTTTGCCTATGTGAATGCGAGATGAGGAAGGACTTACCCACACATGTTGGTTGGTATATTTAGGATGGATACCCCAACAAACATTCATAAATCACAACTTATAATATTCTAATGCAGTAAAAGAACGGGAATTCTTACTTTTTAGCGGGAACGGTCTTTTGCAGATTCCATAACTTGAGCGTTGCATCTTCAGAGGCAGTGAGGAGCGTCGGTTCCGTTGGATGAAAACAGAGAGCTCGCACTCCGTCAAAATGGGATCGCAACGTGTATTTTGCCGTCCATGTTTTTCTAAAATTTTCTTTCGACGACGAGATCTGGAACAATGAAAGTTGATCAACATTTCATTTAACAGAAAATTTGCAAAATCAAAACACTAACACAAAATTATTAACAATTATGCAATGCTAATATCACACAATGAAGGAAAGATTATTAAAATAAACCCAAGAGAAGTATGAACTATTTAATTCTATCAAACAATCAACTATTATTCCTTTCTAAAAGAATCATTAAAACAAATAGATCCATTACTTTCTTTCAACCTTCCGGCCTAGATTGTAGATATGAAGCATGGATATACTCAGTGAGAAGATTTATAAGAACTTCATAGATTTGTTACAATAAAGCAGCTTGGACTAGACATTACCTAAAAAATTAGAACTGAAAACTTCCAAAAAAATAGCTTTCAGCCATTCTGAAAATAATGTCATAAATGAGATGAGTTGACTTCTAGTTATGTGGTCCTACTTAAAGGGAGTTGATGCAAAACAAATTTACTGGAAGTCTTGATTAAAACAAGTAAGAGGAAATGCATAACCTAATTAAGTATTTGATGTGACCGAGTAAAAGTTATGAAAACGAAGACTACTATTATATATACAATTTTAAAAAACAGTTTTTCATAATTCTACCAAGTTGTGGCTAACCAAGATTTAAAAACCTATAAAAAAATTATTCTGAACAAAATTGTTCATAATTATATATAAAGCCATTCCTGTTAAATAAAAATATCTATAAAACAAAAGCTAAAAAAATACCTGTTTCATAATTCTACTACTCAAGATTTAAAAACCTATTTCAATAAATATTCATTAAGCAGAAAAAAATATTCTGGACAATATTGTTCAGAATTATATATAAAGCCATTCCTGGTAAACAAAAATATCTAAAACAAAAACTAAAAAAGAAATATTTCAGGCAAACATTTTCAAGTGCTGAAAAAATCCACATCCGCCGCCCCAACAATCAACAGTAGTTTATAGAGGCAGTTTTTCACAGCCTAAGAAACGGTGTTACTAAGTGGAAAAATAAAATGGTAACCAAAAATTCACTTTTGAAACTAAATGTACACCATTTCCCCTCCATTGGTACATTAATCAACCAAAATATAAAAATAAGAAGTAACAAAATAAAAAGCTCTACTTTTTATGAATTGTAACACTGGGCTGCATCAAAAATGTAACAAATGAAAATATCATTTTCCAGGTCAATTTTGCGTGCTGAACACTCTAGTAGTATTCGTTTTGCTCCTGAGGTTCTAGTTAGTGTTAGGTTCATAGGCAGCTATCTCAATAATGTTATTACTGTGTAATGTGTAATTGACTTATGTATATTTATTACAAAAACATGCAAACCTCGCGGATAAAATGAGTTTGATTTCTGGAATCCGCGTGCAAAAACTCTATGGGCAATGTTGATGGCATCTTTGTTACAAGAATTTTTTTGGATGCAGCCCAGTGTAATCACCCTACACAACAAAATTAAAGTTCAAAGTATTTACATGTATTGATGTCAATGTCTAATGCTATTAGACTTTTGCTACACTCTTGGCAATGAGAAAGAGTAGGTGGTGAAAATACAAAAGAAAGGTATATGTAAAAACTTAATAAAAACCAGGCCTATGATCTGCAGAGTACCAAGAGGCTGGTCACCACCCACTAATCAAGATTCAAGTGTTTACAGTTCAAAAGGTTGCAGGAAGGATACTGGAGCAAACATCTTCAAATCTGCTAGTTAAAAATTTTTATTACAATTTGATGATCACTGCATTTAATCAAAATTTTTTTTATTACTTTTCTTCCTGCATGCATTGTAGAAGCAAAAAAACATCCAGGAGTCGACGATTTTCATGTAAAGACTTTGTAAGGTAAAATCAACATGCTCGGTTGATTGAATGAGCATATAAATAAACGAGTATGCCCGGTATTACAATATGTAGGTACTCGGCACCAGTGCGTCAAACGAGGACATTTTTTTTCGTTCTCCGAAAATTCACCTTCCATAGATGTTCTCCAGGCAGAGTTTCATCTGACCATTTTTCTCTAACAATAAATAAATTTAATTGAATAATTGCATTATATGTTTCATTTATCAAAATGAAGGCCATTGTTAGTGTAAATAATTCATAGTTTTGCATAGAAGTGTACTAGTACTGATTTGAATGACTTTTGATTAAAAATGATGAAAGGAAAATTGTTCTCCAGGAGTTTTTGAAAATGTTGTCCAAAAATTTTTTAACTCCTTCTTGACGCACTGGGTGTACATTAAAAAACCCCAAGTATTATTTTTTGAAAAGAATTATAATTATTGAGATATAAGGGTTTTTATAAAAAATTTGGGAAGTTTGCCATTTTTTCCATATTCATGTAACATTCCATTTTTTGTTTGTCCACAGTTATCATTTATATCTCATATGAGCAGTTATGAGGTTTACGAGGTCTTTTCAAATAATATGTGGACTGTTTGAATTGTGTGGCTCCAGTTGGTTTCAAAGGAATCCACTTGGTGTCGCTAAGGTTTGCACAGATTGTCTGATTATGGCACCCTTTTCCGATTGCAGATATCTTCATTTGTGTATTAGCTATGCAGTGTTTAGTGAAGTGCAATTTTTTTCGTTTAGCAGATTTCATAATGAATGACTTTAAGGAACAATGACTTGCTGTGAAATTTTCTTTTAAACTTGGAGAATCTATGACGGAAACTTTTGCTATACTTAACACGGCTTATAGTGATGTTGCTATGACGCATACGGCATGTTTCAAGTGGCATGAACACTTTAAGGATTGAAGATGATGAACATCCTGGACATCAATTAACGACCCACTATTCGACAAAATCTCGCTGGTGGGGGCAAATTGACGTCTGACTGTCAGGGAACTTCCTGAAGAGTGTGGAATATCAGTTGGATCTTGTTACAAGACTTTGACCAAAAAATTAAAGATGCACCGCATCACTGTGAAGTTTGTACCACACTGATGATGGACAAACAAAAAGCCCATCGCGTCCAGGTTTGTCAGGACCTGCTTGATTGTCAAGGATCATAACAGGAAATGAATCATGGGAATTATGGTTATGACCTTGAAACGAAGGTCCAATCATCCCAGTGGATGAGTGAAACATCCCCCCGACTAAAAAAAGCTCGCCAAGTACGATCCAAGGGCAAGAAGATGCTAACAGTTTTCTTCCATGCTAAGGGTTTTGTTCACCACGAGTACCTCCCTTAAAGCTCCACAGTGAACCAGACTTACTACATTGAAGTTCTGAAACATCTGAGGGACGCCATCCGTCTCAAAAAGCCAGAAATGTGGATGAGTGGCAACTGGTTTTTCCAGCCCATTCAGCCCTCAGAACTCGTGAGTTTTTGGCCAAATACTAGATCACTTTTCTTCCCAATCCCCCCATCTCACCTGACCTTGCTCATTGTGATTTTTTCTTGTTCCGCAAACTCAAAGGAAGAAGATTCGAGACAATTCCCAAGATTAAGGCAAATGTGAAGAAGGATCTGATGGACATTACAACATCCACAACCACCTCAAGAAACAGGGCTACCTTACACACAACCAATCTAAATATACTACAAACAAACATAAATGACCTAAACAGAAAACAACAGGAACTTGAACAGCTCGCAGACAAACACAAACTCGACATCATAACCATAAACCCAAGTACTACCATACTACAACAGATTCACAACGGGACAAAAAACAACCAACTCGCTCTCAACACAAACAAAACCACCACCACACTCTTCACACCCGACCCTACAGAATACAACAACACATTCCTGCCGATGGTTAAGGAACCAAAAATCCTTGGCCTAACATTTGACCCCAAACTTACCTACACTAAACATATAAAAAACACCAAAACCAAACCTACCATAAACATGCTGATGGCCCTCACTACCACACACTGGGGAAAGACAAAAGAAACTCTTCTCACCACATACAAAACAATTACATGCCCCATCATAGAATATGCAAACACTATCTGGTCACCAATCACATCCACCACAAACATAAACAAACTGCAAACTATTCAAAACACTGCCATAAGAACAGCCACTATTCAAAACACTGCCACAAGAACAGCGACAGGCTGCACACTGGACACGAACACAAACACAACACCCACGATGAACAATCACTCCCAAACAACATGTGCAGAACACTGGGACAGCTCTGATCAAACAAATCCCACCCGACTCCAAGAGTACCTAAACAAAATAGCCCCGACACCCAAACCACTCCAAACTGCCCACTGTGCCAACACAACACGTCTTCGCATGCCCGTGTGTGCAGACATGCTAGGATGGGGGTTGGATCCTCCAACATGAGGGCTCCATCCTCAATGTCTAGGATGGAGTGAGGTCGACAACAGCAACAACAAGTATATTACAAAAGAAGCATACCAGGACTGCTTCAACAAGCGGAAACACTGTTGGGATAAGTATGTGCATTGGGGAGGAGAGTACTTTGAAGGGGACCCAGGCCTGTAACTTCTAAATAAAGTACATTTTGTTTTATGTCAGTCTGCATATTTTTTGAACAGACCTCATATATTAACAATTCACAAGTAACATTTTCTGAAAAAAAAATTTAATTTTTGAGATATAAGAGTTTTTAGGGAATTTTTTATGTTGAGTTTACTATTTTTTCCATGTTCAAGTAAAATATTCAATTTTTTTGTCAAATGAATAAAAAAATGTACTATTCTGTAGTTAACAGATGCATCATTGTCGTCTTTGTGTGTATTCTTTCACTTTCAAAAAAATGTTTATGGATAAAAAATCCAAAGTTGATGGATAGGCTACTTCATAACAATACAAACAACTTTTTCTCTATAAATTTGTTTGTAAAATATATTTTTTTATCTTAGGCTTTCAATACTATAACTTTAAATAATTTTGTCAAATTTCATATCTAGTCAAATGTCAAAATTTTAATTTGAAGTGTTATATAAGTTTTTCCTTTAGAAAAAGTATTCGTTATCACCTTCTATTTAATGTATCTACTAAATAGTCACTCAACATGGAAACTTTTATGTTATAGTATTTGTAATAAATAATGGCATTCAATACATAGAAAGAAATCTATTTTTGAGTATTTTTCAAATACATCTTATGAAAATGTGGTTTTGCTTTAACCATAATTTGATCTTTCATCAATACTAAGGATTTTCATTTAATTATTAATATAATATTTAATATAATTGGTATTGTTCCTTGCAGGAATGACAACATGGCGGAATTGTATGCTGTTATAAACACACTTCAAAACTTGGAGAAAATGTATATTAAGGTGAGCTAAGAAAGTTTTATTTGTTCACCTGTTTAATCTATTTAGTTTTATGTGTTAATAATGCTTAAATTTCAATAAAAGATGTTAAGTTATCTGTATTTATTTTTTAACTATTAAGTATGCAGATGAACAGTCTATCAAACATAGATTTCATGTTTCAGCCATGAAGACAAATATTTAATTCTAAAGTTGAATAAATGCAAACCTTTTAAGGGGACCATCAGGTCGAAATTGGTCAAGATACTAATTTATTTTGGTCAAAATATAGCTTAGAATGTGTTACATTTAAAAAGTTGAACATACAAATTTTTAACCACTTTTTTTTAAACTTGTAAAATTATTTTTACATTTTTTTGTTTGTTATTATTTTGAAGTAGGAAGCTTATTATATACTTACTAAGCATAATTAGGTTGTATTCACTAATATTTCCTTGTTTTTTCAATTGTTTTTGTTTTTGGTGTAATAATAACAAACTAATTAGTTACAAAAATGCCTCCTAAAAAGAAAAAAAAATGATAAGATGAATCAGCCTACACCTTTCAAGTAATGTCAAGGAGAAATAAATTGTGAAGGGGAACTTCCAGAAGAAGAGGAACATGGCACCACAGAGTCTGATAGGTCCTATATCACTCCAGTGTTATTTTATGATGCGGCTAGAGGAATCCACTTTGATCTTATCACACAAGCAATCGAAGACGAGAGAAATCACAATTTTGTAGGATTCGGACAAGAACCACTGCAGCTGCAACCTAAACCACCATTGCCGCTGCCTTTTGAAGATGAGAGAAATCACAATTTTGACAGATGACACCATTGAAATTCGAGCACATGACCAGCAGTGACGTAAATTCTGATCACGAGTATTGAGAGGAAGGAGAAGGATCATATTGCTTCTACCAAAGGGCTTAGCAAAAAACCAAGTCCCGCCTAGCCATTCGACAATGAAAATGAAGTGCACTTTAGATTCCACAGAGTGACAGAAAGTAATGACTATTAATAAGGATCTGAGCTCAGATGAACTGCTCCATAAATACATGGGATATAGGCTCATTTATTTATATATTCATTTCATAAATGTGTTTCGGGAAAGACTCATAATCCAAATGAATCTATCCATCAAAAAGTTTGGAATAAACTTTCAAAGACCAAACATTATGCCCCCAAAACAGTGAAATATTCCGTAGCACAGACAGTCGTCGAACATAATTTAGGCTATGGATATGCGATGAAACACGGAAAATGGACTTTGTTGCACAAATATCGAGCTCAGAAAGAAGACACAAGCAGCGAATAAGACACTTGGTGACACCCTAACCGAAAAAGAATGGGTATGCAAACGCTCCTCAGCAGGATGAAGACTACGAACCTGGAGAGCACTAAGATTGTGAAGTGACGTGAATAGTATTAGTTAATGGAAAATATGTTCTGATGTTTCATAAAACTGGAAAATAAATATTTAGAACAATAATTTTATAACTGTTTGAAAAAAAAACGGGCCAACAATATCATCTGCTAATTCTGTAACTACTCATCTAAAAAGAAAATGAGTACTATATTGTTATGTTTTTGTTTAGCTAACAATATGTTCTAATCATTTTTTGTCGAGCGTTTCCGATGTCGTCGGCATTAGACAATGACTTGAATGCTTATATATCATCTATACTATTGTTATTTCTTTTTATGTAGGCTTGGTTATTGGTTTTAATATATTACTAGGTATTTTTATTTGATTTTATCACTTTTTATCTACATTTTTTCATCAAATTAACTTAATTTTTTTTTCATCTTTTTTTTATTTATGCATCAACGGATTGGAAATGAAGTATAGTCTTTTAGATGATTTTTTGATTAAATGCTGTTTTCTCACTTTGTAACACCATTTTTGATTGGCATTTATGGAGAAAGCATACTGAATGAATGGTCGCGAGACATTTGAACCGTTCGGTTCGTGGATAACTAGTTATGTAAAAAAATACCTTGTATTATTGTATGATTGCAAAATCGAAGTTACATTTTGATATCTAAAATCTATAAAATTTAATTAATTTTCGTTGCTGAAATCACAAAATCTAAAATATTTGCCATTACTCCGTATTTCTTAAATAAATTTTATCAAAATATTTTGTATGTGTATTTACAGTTTTCAACTCTTGTAAATTGTAAATAAATTATGTTATCAGAGATGCACAATTCCCTCGGGTTTTTTTTTCTTCAAAAAATAATTTTTGTTGTGAACAATACTCATTGAGATCTGTTTAAAAAAATATATTCACCTATACTATGTAATCGTCCAGATTTTATGTGTAAATATTTTAGATGAAGTGAAATGATTTGAAAAAGTTTTTCAACTGAAAAATTCGACTTCAGAAAAATAACCTTGAGACGATAATTAGACACAAGAAAACTTTCGGTTTCTTTCAGCTTTTGTTATCAATTCGCTTCTTTTTTTTATTTTCGTGAACACGATTTCAAGTTTAAGAAATTCTTTCGAATGTTCTGATCTGTACTTGTCCATGGATCTCCAAAATAATTGGCTTTAACATTTAAGGTAGATCATTAATAGGCAGTTGCTAATTTCAAGTATTTATATATATGCTTATACACAAAGATTATTCACAATTACCGTTAATATGTAATTTGTAGGTTATGCGGGCAGAAATGTGAATAAATATTCAATTGTTTCAGTGAGCTCTGGTCACATGGGGGCAACAATTGAATATATTTATTCACATTTCTGCCTGAAAACATCTCCTCCTCTCTCTCTCTTTCCATCTCCCCCTCTCTCTCTTTCTCTTTCCATCTCCCCCTTTTTTTTCTCTTTTCATCTCCCCCTCTTTCTCTCTTTCCATCTCACCCTCTTTCTCTTTCTATCTCCCTCTCTCTCTCTTTCCGTCTCTCCCTCTCTCTCTCTCACTCTCTCTTTTCTTATCCTCCTCTTTCTCTCCTTCCAT
>JARUHE010307571.1:0-12319 GCA_031471125.1 Archaeomysis grebnitzkii | reverse complement strand
AAACAAACTTTGAGAGGTTAAGTCTGACAAATTATAAATGATATATATATATATATATATATATATGTGTGTGTGTGTGTGTGGGTGTGTGTGTCTTTGAGCATCGCGTATAAAAAAAAATTTTGAGACATGTTTTATCAAATATTATTGCATATTTGCAATTTATTAGTTTGGTCTTTTCCAGTTTTCTTAATAACTGTTTTTGATTATTAGGCAAGTTAAAAACAAACGTCATCTTTATTGTTTCTGTTTCCTTAACTAGTTAAAGTTTTTAAACTTTCTGAGAAATTTTCTTAAATCTAAGGGTAAACTATGTAAAACCTCGAAATGCTATCTCTCATTCTACAACGCATTTCTAGTTCATGTGCCTTCTTCGTTCTTTTTTTAAGAAATGATGTGGGTCGATTTATTATGTTATGATATTACTTATCTATACTACAATAAATGTTTTTTATTTTTAATCAACTTATTATTTTTGTGTTCTCATTCATATCAATTGCATAAGGTTATCAATTTTAATGGATGTCTTGATAGTATTGAAATTTTATCATTTGTTCTTCCATCATTCACAAACGGGTTTGTATCATTTTCAACCACTGTATTAACAGCTGACATCTCACTCACATTATTCTTATTGTTGTTATTAGAAGGGTACAGTTTCAGAACATTATACAAAAACTTGCCACATTGTTTGTCAATGCTTGGATTATTTCTAATAACTAGTTAAGCCTCTGAAAACATTTTTTGTTCACTGTTACTTGATGCATCATACATATAAGAAAGGTTGAATTCCAAAGAAATCATCGAAACCGACATTCTAGTTAGTGGATTTGATGACAGGCATGCAACATGTTCATCTCTATAATAATATGAACATTATGTCGATGCTTTTATTTGTTAACTTTATGCCTCCCATCTCCGTCGTGGGATATGTATAACCTTTATCAATATAGTGTGGCTGTCCTACTGCTCATATCAATAAATATGCTAAAACCTAATCAAAAATACGCATTTCCCACAGATAATCTCATCTCTTCTAGCACAACAATAATTATACATATGTTAGTTATATTATTTGTCCTGTCATCCAACGTTTATAAGCAAATGCAATGTTGTTATCTAAAATACCAACAATTAAACTGTAAACAAATGTAAATTAAAATCTGCATCATGCATTGCAAGATTAAAGTTAATTCCCAACTTGAATCAATAAATGTGTGCAATGGAATTTAATCAACACAACAAATTGTCCAATGAACCTCGCCATGACTAATTAAAATACAATTATTTTGTGTTAAGTTTATCGTGTTCAACATTTGCAAAAAAGTTCTTGAATAAACTTAATCCAAACTGAATAAAAGGTCGACGTAACTTTTATTTTTATCATGGAATTAAACTTTTTTATTTGACATCACATGTTTGGCTTTGTAATTTATTTGTTCAAGCTATTGCATATTTATTTCAATTCAAGAGTTGGCATTGTTATAGTTTTTCCATTTCATTATTTTTTTATCTAAACTGTTTGTTCTGCCTAGAGTTTCTTTATACTTATACAATGGATGAATAAGCTAGATCTATTTTATATTGTTAGTAGTGTTGTCATTGTCTTTTTTAATACTTATAAATTGTTAATATTGTAGGTGTTGTACTATTTAATAGTTACATTCTGAATTTTGCCATCATAAATGTGAAAATATCGATGTAACCTAACTAAGAAAATGATCACAGTGTTCAAAACAAATTTAAATATATTGTTTGCATGAATGAAGAACAAATTACACAAAATAACAAAGGTTGTCATTAATGCTAACGTGTATTAGTGCGTTCGTCAATAATTAGTCAGGCGGTTATTAAAGGGATTAATTAATTTGGGTATAAAATAACTATGTTTTGGCTGAATATATTGACATATATGGTTGAGTGTGTGAAGTAGTCGACGAGGTACAATAACAAGCAAAATAAAACTACTCTTTATTAATATTTGCGTAATTTCAAATGATGGTTAATAGTTCGAGGAAAGGTTGCATACAAATAGGAGTTACACCTGTCATTCAACAAAAGCTATATATGGTTTCGATTTATATCGATGTCGGTGTTGTTTTAGTCGTTCGAAGCAAGTTCTTTGGTATTGACTTTATAAAATAAAATATATATAAATATGTATAAGTCAAATGACCTAATCAAACGTAGAAAAGTTGAACCAGCGTTAATTGAAACAGTCCCAAACATGATCGCGTCTCCAGGATCTTTTTCGTTGAATGAATAGTTTCATAATATTATTTTGAAAATAAGACTCGGTAGTATATATGATATTGGTAATCCACAGAACAACAAATAATAATTAAGATAAATTTATTCAGCCAATCAAAACGAACTGATAAGGGTGACGTCAAGGTCACGTGAGTGCTTCGAATATGTTGGTTTATCCTAAAACAAACAAACAAACCAACCAACATATTCTAAGCAGTTACGTGGCAGTGACGTCAACACTGTCAGTTCGTTTTTATTGGCTGAATAAATTGTCATAATTCGCATTGATCGATGTTTCTTAGTTGTTCTGTGTTTTTTTTATATCGTAATTGTTTTTAAAAAACAACCGATCAAAAATATTAAAATAATGAGGATATCAGATGAAATTTAAATTATTGTAGTAATATTAACATTAAGATATATGGCAACCTCGCTGAAGTGTCAATTCCTAATATTAAGCAGCGATAAAAAAACACTTTAGAGCTAAAATATTATGTTATGTCTTACTAATAATAATATTGATTTTGGTAATAACATTTATGTTAATAATAACAATCATAATAATAATGATTGTAATAATAAAATTGATTTTAAATAAGAATAACAATAATAATAGTATATGATAATAATGTTCATGTCAATAATAAAAATAAAAATATAACATGATAATGTGATAATCATAATATACTATTAACAAAAATAATAATGACAGTGACACGGTGATAATGGTAATGCAAATGACAATGATATTAACAATGATAATAATCATAATGATTAAAGTAAAGTTTAACAACAATTATAAATTTAAATACAATGTATTAATAATAATCATCATTGTAATAATAATAATAATAATAATAACAATAATGATAATAGTAATAACAACAATAATAATATTAATATTACTAATAATAATAACAAATATTATTAATCTAAAACGCAAACAATATTATGTTATTTGTTTGTAATATATATATTTCTTAGTAAAACCACAGATTAAAGACGTGTCTGTAATCCATGGTTAAACTTATCACCTAAAATTGATATAATATTTACTTATTAGGCGTTTGAAATATAAATTAATAAAAATTAAGAAAGTAATGTTAAACAAATAATAAGAAATAAGGTTAGAAAAGTAATATTAAGTGAATAATAACAAAAAAGTTATTATAACATAAATAATAATAATAAAGATTAATAAATAATATAAAATAAAAAACAACAAATGAAATAAAAAAAGTAATATAAGATAGGCTAAACAATAAAGAAATATTAGGAAATCAATATAAAATAAATAACAAAATGATTAAAAAATATTAATAAAGATTAATATAAATTCAATAATAAAAATAAAGATTAAGAAAAAATATAAATTAGTCAAGAAAAATACTTAAGTAATTGCATTATTATATATTAATTAAAGTAAGGTTTTATTTAATTCAATTCATTATTCTATAAATGTCAGAACAAAACAGATTTAATTAGAAAAAAACATTTTTTTTTGCATTTCAAATAAATTTTAATTGAATATTACCCTCAAGAAAACAATTTAAAAAAATTATTAAACAAAAAGGGATTAAAAATGATAATTAAAATACAAGAAAAAATACTTAAATAATAATGAACACAAAAAAAAACATTTAAATACTGATTAAAAACAAAATAGACATTAGAGATAATAATTAAAATACAAGAACAATTATTTAAGTAATAATTAAAACACAAATAAAAAACATTCAAATACTGATTAAAACCAAAACAAACGTTAAAAATAATAATTAAAACACAAGAACAATTTTTTAAATAATAATCAAACCACAAAAAAAATACTGATTAAAACCAAAACAAACATTAAAAATAATAATTAAAATACAAGAACAATTATTTAATTAATAATTAAAACACAAACACAAACATTTAATTATTAATTAAAACCAAAACAAACATTAAAAAGAATAATTAAAACACAAGAACAATTATTTAAATAATAATTAAAACACAAACAAATACATTTAAATATTGATTAAAAACAAAACAAACATTAAAAATAGTAATTAAAACACAAGAACAAGTATTTAAATAATAATTAAAACACAAACAAAAACATTTAATTACTAATTAAAACCAAAACAAACATTAAAAATAATAATTAAAACACAAGAACAACTATTTAAATAATAATTAAAACACAAAGAAATACTGAATAAAACCAAAACAAACATTAAAAATAATAATTAAAACACAAGAACAACTATTTAAATAATAATTAAAACACAAAAAAATACTGATTAAAACCAAAACAAACAATAAAAATAATAATTAAAATACAAGAACATCTATTTAAATAATACTTAAAACACAAAAAAATATTAAGAAATAATAATAAAAAAAACAAGAACAAATATTTAAGTAGGAAATTAAAACACAAACAAACACATTTAAATACTGATTAAAAACAAAACAAACATTAAAAATACTAATTAAAACACAAGAAAAATTATTTACATAATAATTAAAACACAAAAAACATAAATTCTGTTTAAAACCAAAACAAACATTTAAAATAATAATTAAAACACAACAACAATTATTTAAATAATAATTAAAACACAAACAAAATCATTTAAATACTGATTAAAAACAAAACAATTATTTAAATAATAATTAAAGGAAAACAAAAAAATAAATACTGATTAAAATCAAAAATAATAATTAAAACACAAGAACAATTATTTAAGTAGGAAAATAAAACACAAACAAAAACATTTAAATACTGATTAAAAACAAAACAAACATTAAAAATAATAATTAAGACACAAGAAAAATTATTTAAATAATAATTAAAACACAAACAAAATTAAATACTGATTAAAAACAAAACAAACATTAAAAACAATAATTAAATCACAAGAATAATTATTGAAATAATAATTAAAACACAAAAAAATTTAAATACTGATTAAAACCAAAACAAACATTTAAAATAATAGTTAAAACACAAAAAAAAATAAATACTGATTAAAACCAAAACAAACATTAACAATTATAATTAAAACATAAGAAAAATTATTTAAATAATAATTAAAACACAAAAAAAAATTAAATACTATTTAAAACGAAAACAAACATTAAAACTAATAATTAAAATACAAGAAAAAATATTTAAATAATAATTAAAACACAAACTAAATATTAAATACGGATTAAAATCAAAACAAACATTAAAAATAATAATTAAAACAAAATAAAACTATTACAACTAGTGATTAAATTAAAACAATAAGACGATTAAAAATAATGGTTAAATGAATTAATCGAGTGAAAGTAAGGATTAAAATAAAAATTGAACAAAACAATTAAAACCTTAAATAAATAAATTAATGCAACAAATTAAACAATTTATTAATAAACTATATACAAATTTTGTAATCAAGTTATATACAAACTTGTTTTAACAAAATTATATAAAAACACATTTCCATAACGTTACACAAAGTAAATATTAATAAAATTCCACAAAAACAATTGTTAATTATATAAAAACAATTATTGATAAAATTACATACAAGCAACTATTCACATAAATTTATAAAAACATGTATTATAAAAAATACATAAAACAATGATTAATAAAACTACATAAAAACAATTATTCAAAATATTTCCTAAAACAAATTATCAATAAAATAAATTTCATAAAAACATGTATAAATAATATTACATAAAAAAATTGATAAAATTACATAAACAATAATTATAATAAAATTACATAAAAAATCATTAATAAAATTACATAAAATAGTTATTAGTAAAATTAAATAAAAAACAATCATTAATAAAAATGCAGACAAGCAATTATTAATAAACCTACATAAGAACAAGTCTCAATACAATTAAGTAAAAATAATTATTAATAAAATTACATAAAAAATATTAATAATACTAGTAATCCACGAACCGGACGGTTCAAATGTCTCGCGATGATTCATTCAATAACTTAAAAAAAAATGATCTCCACAAATGTCAATCAAAAATGGTGTTATAAAGTGAGAAATCATCATATCAAAAATTCAGCTTAGAGACTACTTATGTATACTTCATTTCCAATCCATTGATGCATAAATAAAAACAAGATATGAAAAAAAAATTGTTGAAAATATTTTCTAAGTTATTTTGATGAAAAAAGGTAGATAAATAGTGATAAAATAAAAAATTACCTAGTAATATATTAAAACCAACAACCAAGCCTATATGAAAAGAATAATAATAGTATGGATGATATAAAAGCATTCAAGTCATTGTCTAACGCCGACGACGAGGACGAGGGCGACGAGGACGACGACGAAAACACCGGAAACGCTACGCCTATGTAGAGCTTCGCTACGCACGCTCGACAAAAACTACAAAAAAAAATAATAAAATTACATACAAATTAATAAAATTACTAAAACCAGTTACTAATAAAATCAAATAAAAAACAATTATTAATAAAATTGCATACAAACACTTATTAATAAAACTGCATAAAAACAAGTATTAAGAAACCTGCATAAAAACAAGTATTAATACAACTGCATAAAAAGAAGTATTAATCAAATTTAAGGTAAAACCAATTATTAATAAAATTAAATAAAAACAATCATTAATCTTTATAAATTTGGAGACAAATTGGGACAAATTATATTTCAATTTCGCGATAAGAAATATTGAGAGTTTGTGCGTCGTTTCGTTCGTTTGAAGTCGATGTGAGATATAGCGATACATTCATCCAAGGCAAAGATTCTGAATGTCCATAAAAAACAAACAAAAACACAATAAAGTTATGTAACAATAATATTAATCATTTTTGTTTAATATGTAATTGAAATTAAGTTTTATTATTAGTTTTGAAATGTGAAATTGAATATTCAGAAATTATTAAATAATAACATTGAAAATAAATAAATTATTATGCAAGAAACGGGATGTTAATCGTATTTTTATCTGCTTCGATACGATTGCATTTTTGCACAAAAGTAATTACTGAACTTTCTGTTTTAAATATGTTGATGTGTTATTATTCTGCTTATTTACAAACTTCATTTTGTTATAACTTTTTATTTATTCAATCATATTATGTTTTAGTCTGACTATAGCTGACTTACACGCATTTAATGCTGATAAAAATGTTTTTATTTCTTTACGTCTGTTGGCTCGCTTGATAATAATTGTTTTGTGTTTATTTCTGACATAATAAGTTGTTGTTATTATATAGATATGTATATATATATATATATATATATACATATATATATAACGGGCCAATGGCAAGCGCTACACCCGGAGGATGTCCAGAACTCAAACACCATAGCACTTACTTCACTTGTGCTACTGTCGATCCAATTATCCTAATCAAAAACTTGAATTGAAAAGCATATATGGATCGACAATAGCACAAGTGAGGTGAGCTCTATATTATTTAATTGGGGGTTGCCTCACTTGTGCTATTGTATATCCAAATGGTCAAACGTAGCAAACTATTACCATTCTACTAGGAATTCAGGTATTTTTTCTCACTAGGGAGATCAAATACTAGCACTATAGCATTATTTGTAGAGTTGCTATTGGTAACATAATTTTTATTCAATTCAGATCTTAAAGAATTGTATTGTGAATAATAATAATGTATTGTGAATAATAATGTAATGTGAACATTAATATGGTATTGTGAATAATAATAATGTATTGTGAATAATAATAATGTATTGTGAATAATAATGTAATGTGAACATTAATAATGTATTGTGAATAATAATAATGTATTGTGAATAATAATAATGTATTGTGAATAATAATGTATTGTGAACATTAATAATGTATTGTGAATAATAATAATGTATTGTGAATAATAATGTATTATGAACATTAATAATGTATTGTGAATAATAATAATGTATTGTGAATAATAATAATGTATTGTGAATAATAATATATTGTGAACATTAATAATGTTTTGTGAATAATAATAATTTACTGTGAATAATAATTTATTGTGAATAATTTATAATTCGTTGTGAGTAATAATAATTTATTGTAAATATTAATCATTTATTATGAAAAATAATAATGTATTGTGAATATTTATGATTTACTGTGAATATTAATAATTTATTGTGAATAATAATAATTAATTGTAAATAATAATAATTAATTGTGAATAATAATAATTAATTGTGAATAATAATAATTAATTGTGAATAATAATAGTTAATTGTGAATAATAATAGTTAATTGTGAATAATAATAGTTAATTGTGAATAATAATAATTAATTGTGAATAAAAATAATTAATTGTGAATAATAATAATTAATTGTGAATAATAATAATTTATTGTGAATAATAATAATTTATTGTGAATAATACAAATTTGTTGTGAATAATAAAAATTTATTGTGAATAATAATAGTTTATTGTGAATAATAATAATTTATTGTGAATAATAATAATTAATTGTGAATATTAATAATTTGTTGTGAATAATAATAATTAATTGTGAATAATAATAATTACTTGTGAATAATAATAATTTATTATGAATAATAATAATTAATTGTGAATATTAATAATTTGTTGTGAATAAAAATAATTTGTTATGAGTAAAAATAATTAATTATGAATAACTATAATTTATTGTCAATAACAATTCGATTTAAATTTATTTTTAATAAATTACTGACAACTTCAATCAATTTATTACGTTCAAAAATATGTTTCAAATGCAATTGAATTTATTAGTTTAGAAAAGTTTTATAGTTTTATAGTTTATCATTTTTTAACGAGTCGATTAATTAAACTTTGAATAAAAACAAATTTTGTTTCGAATAATTGCTAGAAATCCAGAATTTGTGATATTTTGATTTGTTTTGAAGATCAAAATATTAGAAGTTGTACTCAATCATAGTTTTGTTTACTTAAATTATTTTTATTTTGTTTGGGAGTTTAAAGTAAACATAGAATGATTACTTTTTAGAAGTTGTTTCGTGCATTTTTACGGGATTAATGACTTTTTTACTTTTCTGTACCTGACTTATTTGAAGAAAATAAAAAAATACGTAAATTTCAAACATGCTAGGCTGACATTACAGTTAGCATTGAATGGATGATTTGGGTGATTATATAATTATGTCGGCCATTTTATTCGGTTAGACGATTGATGAACCATCGGAGTGGGTAAAATTAGCATCTAATGATAATTAATAACACTTTTCGATATTGATAAGTTTATAAGCTGTGGCAACTGATGCTAGCATGTAAAACATATCAAATGTTTGATATAATAAAACCGTATTAGTAATATAGATGAGCTTTGAAACGTATTATTTTGTTATATACCAAAAACTAATTTTCATTCTTAGCTTTTCATCTATGAAACAAGCATGTTTATAAGTAAGAAGTAATTGATTGATTTGTATAACTTTTTCAGACCCAACAGATGCGAATGAAATGCTGGCTGCGGAGATATCAACAATTTCAACAAGTGCTTCAGGTTATTTTTTGGGCAACGGTGGAATGACTTTTGTTCCTCCTGTTCCACCTCCTCGATCCACTTCTGTAAGTATTTTTCAAGTTTTTTATCAACATTAATTAAGAAGACTTTTTAACCACTATTGTTAGATACATTGGTCAGGTGTTATGAACTATTAGTTTCTTTAAAGTTTTACAATAAGGCAACTTATTTATGTTACAGGTTGCAGACGGCGATTACTTACAGCTGATCTGTCCGACGGAAAGCTTGCCATCTCCAGTGGCATCTTCAAACATCCATCCAGGAATGCAGCACATGAAGTATGCACCCTCTGACCAAAAAAGAGGCAACCTTCAAATGCTCAACACCCGTTGCAATCAACAACACTTACTTCAAAAGCATCATCCATCTATGTCACAACAATCAAATAAACAACAAATTTGTGATCATAATAAATATGAAGCATCTCAACAAGAAAACCAACATATCTTAGACATACCTCTACCACCACCTACATCCTACAACCAAGGTTATCAACCCAACGTGTCGTCTTATTCAATGATCGACCATTACAGCAAGCGATACTCCATCCCTAACCAGTTTGCACAATCACCCTTTCCACATGTCTACAAAACTGACGACCAATCCCAACAGGTGATAAATAACCACAAGGACATGTACCAATTAAGTCATTCCCGTGTGTGTCCTTCAAGGTCCTTTGAAGGACACTTGAACAATCCTTCAATGGCAACTGCAACGCTTCCTAGATCTTCTCATTCGCACGACAAAGACCACAGAAATGTTAGGCTAGCGCACGATGACCGAGTTCAAAGGTCGCAATATTATGGCACTTTAAGAGAGCATTCTAGCGGATGTTCTTCGAAGAAAGGAAGTCGAAAAAGTCTAACCGCCAGCACGTCTGATCTGAGTGACCTGATTTACACAAACGGCAGCCAGCCATTTGATGAGGCTGAATCACCTTCGAAATCAAAAAGGGAAAGTGCAGTTTAGTTTGGTGTCACTCAAATTAATTAACTATTGTAAATTACATTAACTAATGCATTTATTCATATACGTATATATACTGTATCTATGAATACATTTCTTGTACATTTTTTGAAAATTGAAGTAATTGTAAATAATATTTGTATCAAACATCTTTGTATAAATAATAACGTCAATCTAGTTTACAAGTTTGTAGAGAACGTTCATCTTAGTACATGACTTATCTTATATTTTTATTATCATTATTATTTAAAAAAAAATATTTGATAAAGCAGATGAAATATAGAATATAAATTTTTTAGTTAAAGACAATTTTCTGTAAAAATTTGTAAGAGCATTCTTATAAGTGAAACTTCTATATTTCATAATTACAGTTAACTAAAATACTTCTATTTTACGAATATTTTTTCTGTAACAACTGTAAAAATAAAAAAAATATGTGTGTAAAAATATGTAAAGTGAAAGTTAAGTCATTGGTGATCATAATAAGTGTCAATATTTATGTTGAAATAAATGATAAAAATTAATGATATCTAAAAAAATGTTTTGCCCGATACAAAAACTACACCAATTGGAAAATAAATGTTTGATTGTTTAGATTAATTTGAATAAGAATAAATTCAGAATATAATTTTCCATTTCATATTATTTAAACAAAAGGTAAAAGTAGACTACAACTATATAATGTTAATATGTATAAATCTTACACTAGCCCCCACTCATAGAGGTAAGTACAGGCAATATTGGACGATGGACATATTTAAATAAAATACACTCGTAAACATAATTTTCCTCAGAAGATTCTTACACTTAATCCAAAACTGACACGTATCAGTGACGATATTTTTCAATTTATTCTTGAACGTTTGCAGATTTCTGATTTTCAAGCAAACACAAATTTTCCAACCACAATCTAGTAGATATAAAGAATATATTGTTACAAACAATATACAAGTGTCGTTGATCATTTGTTTCAGTATTAAACTTATACAAAAACGCAACAACTTCAACACTATTTATATTTTCAACATTATATACAATTATTGTTAATTCAAACTTTCAATTTGTTTTCGGAAAAACACGGACACGTATACCATTTATTTCATCAATTGAGTTTTTCATTAAATTATATTTGAAATAAGTTTGTCTTGTGTTTTGTTGATACATTGGTATAATTGACCAAACAAATCTCCAAACTATTTTACCAAACTCATGTTAAAGAATGTTGTCCAATAAAAGTAGAATTTTTCTAAACTATAAACATCAAGCCTCGACGTTTAACGACGTGTTTTGCTACGAAATAAACTAATTTTAAATATCGACAATACTTACAGCAAAGTCGTGATTAATGTTAATATGGAACGTACATTTAAAGCAATATTCAAGTAATGCTACGAAAAATGTCAAACAGATGTTTTTTTAATTATGTTTGTTTCATACCTTCATAACTATAAAATTAAATGTTTCAATGTCTATGACTCACAAAGTTCATTTTACAAGTTTGAAATCAAGCACATACATAAATGTTTAAAAGTCTTAAATTAAAATTATTTATTGTT
>JARUHE010307560.1:0-12319 GCA_031471125.1 Archaeomysis grebnitzkii | reverse complement strand
TGATTCTTTTATGTAAACAGAAACAAAATTAAAATTCCGAATATTATTTTTCTCGATGCTTTTATTTCTTTTGTGTTTCATGAAGAGATCGCGTGACATTCTGTCAAACCCTTCATCCTAGGTTGTCAAAAATATAGATTTTCCCCCATAAAGGACTAGAAAATCCCCTACGTCGCTTTATAATGTGAAAGATATGTAGAGCTAATTATAAGATCTAAAATGCTTTTCTAAAAGAATAGACAAAGGATATTTAGAGTCAAAAAGTTCATCGCTTGTCAAAAAAGATGGGGTAACCCTTCAAGAACTGGGGTTGACCCTCTAAAAGGGTGGGGTTAACCCTCTCAAAATGTGGGGTTAACCCTCATTGTGTGGGGTTAACCCTCAAAGTATGGGGTTTCCTTCCAAATTCATTTATAAAATCCTCACCTTTTATAATATTGATGAAAATAGATTTGGCTAATTAGAAAACAGGTTTGAATATAGACATTAAATCAGGGATGCGGTGCTATTGTACCCAATTTACTGATCCAAACACTGTCTAGCGATGTTTTTGCTGCAAAAACTAAATGCATTAGAATTAGTACTGTTAATAATCTTTAAATGATGATAACAATGATTGGCATCCTGTGAAAATTTGTTTTGAATCGTATACGATATTTCTTATATAATTCCATTGGGCGACTCAGCTCTGCATCCAAAAAATGAAAAAACTGTGAAATAATAGAACATCATAAAACCAAACTGTTTATAAAACTCGATAATAGTAATAGTAATAGTAATAGTAATAGTAATAGTAATAATAATAGTAATAGTAATAGTAATAGTAATAGTAATAGTAATAGTAATAGTAGCTAATAGTAGCTAACGGAAGTTAATATTAGCACAGTGATAGCAACCAAAATTAAATTGTTAGTAATACTAACATGATTGGTTGTGCTTGCTTATTGATACTATCAGTATTAGTTGTAATAATATTAACAGTAGTAGTAATAGCATTGTAAATACCTGTTAGTAGTAGCAGTAGTATTAGTAGCATCAAAACACGCACACATGCACATTATAGTAGCACAATGAACACTAATAAATTAAAATATATTGATAATGACAATAGTAATAGTAAAGATAAATTGATAATAGTATGATATCAAGAAAATTGATAATGATAATTATACTAAAGATAATTAATGTATAACGGTATAATATCAAATATATTAGTAATACTGTTCAAGTAAATCTGGTTCATAAAATCACGAAGCAAAAATAGTTTCGAAAAACCTTCTGGTTTACTGACTGAGCAAATTAAACACATACCCTAGTAGCATTTCAATGGCTAATTATTGGATGTTTTCCAAGGGAGCCATAGAATAGCCACTGAATCATGGCTAATAGCCAAGGATCAGCCACTAACTAGGGACTGATGCTACTAGGGATATGTTGATGGCTAAAGGTAAATTCACTGACCACTAAGTCACAATAAAATGTATGGCTTAATTAAAGTAAAGTCTTTAAATTAATTAAAATTAATTAAATTAATTAAATTAATTAAAGTAAAGTCTTTAAATGAAATTTGAAACAAAAAATATTGGAAAATAATACAAAGGAAAAAGTTAAAAATAAATAAATATAAAAATAGGAAGTGAATCAATACAAAATATGAAATTGGAAAAAAGTAAGTAAATAAAATATAAAACAAATAAATTTAAAAATAAAAAATGACCGTCCTCAGAAACTTGACCGAACGAACATTTCATCGACAGACATTTTGCCGACAGATATTTTTTCGACAGAAATTTTACCGACAGACATTTGGCCGAAACGGAAACCAGACTAAATGGACATTCGATAAAAAGAAAACGACCGAATAAAGGTGAAACAAAACAGAAAAAGAAAATTCATTTTGCCAGGTTTAGGTTCTGGCATCTACACGTATTTACATTGTATTTACATGGTATTTACATGGTATTTACATAGTATTTACATGGTATTTACATAGTATTTACATGGTATTTACATGGTATTTACATGGTATTTACATAGTATCTACATGATATTTACATGGTATTTACATAGTATTTACATGGTATTTACATAGTATTTACATGGTATTTACATGGTATTTACACGGTATTTACATGGTATTTACATGGTATTTACATGGTATTTACACGTAGTTACATGGTATTTACATGGTATTTACATAGTATTTACATGGTATTTACATGGTATTTACATCGTATTTACATAGTATTTACATGGTGTTTACATGGTATTTACATGGTAACTACACGTAGTTACATGATATTTACATGGTATTTACATGGTATTTACATAGTATTTACATGGTATTTACATGGTATTTCTATAGTATTTACATAGTATTTACATGGTATTTACATGGTATCTACACGTAGTTACATGGTATTTACATGGTATTTACATGGTATTTACATGGTATTTACATGGTATCTACACGTAGTTACATGGTATTTACATGGTATTTACATGGTATTTACAAGGTATTTACATAGTATTTACATGGTATTTACATGGTATTTTACATGGTATTTACATGATATTTACATGGTATTTACATGATATTTTACATGGTATTTACATGGTATTTACATGGTATCTACACGTAGTTACATGGTATTTACATTGTATTTACATGGTATTTACATAGTATTTACATGGTATTTACATGGTATTTACATGGTATTTTACATGGTATTTACATGGTATTTACATGGTATTTACATGGTGTTTAGTTGGTATTTACATGGTATTTACATGGTATTTACATGGTAGTGCAATATATCAGAGAGCATAAAATGATAGTAGTGAGGGTACGGTTAGATACGACTGCAATGTAGTTTAAAGAGTCAACTCTGAGAAGCTTAGATGATTTTTGTAAAAAAATATTTTATGTCCGCCAAATTACAAACATTATGATTTTGGTCGAGGTCACAAGTCTATAGTGACCGGAGATTGTGCTATGACGTCATTAATACGATCTAAGTACTATCTTGTAAGATCTTGTTAGACCATACTTTTTGTGACCTTGTACAACAAACGTTGGAACCATGGTTTGAGACAAGCCTGAAATGAGACACCTATTCCATGAAAAAACAAGACTAGAGAAGACTGGAACTAAAAAAAACAATAAATGCTGCAATTCCTAATAGAGAAATCCCTTCATTAGAAAACATATACATAAGACAACTCTAGAAACCCTAAGTTAAGCAAACTCTTACTGAGATAAACCCTAAAACGTCCCTACACTAAAACATTTGAATAACTACACTAAAACATTTGAATAACTTTGATGCTCAAGATATTCAAAATTGACTAACCTTTGTTAACAGCGCGCACTTTTTTGTTGATTCATTCAACTTTTTTGTGATCAATCAACATCGTATTACATTGGTACAATCTGATACGATTTTGATTTGAATCACAAAAAATTGATTGAATCAACAAAAAGTGTGCATTGTTAATAAAGGTTAGTCATTGACTTTGCGGGCATTAATGCGAAGGAAATTTTTAACCTGCTGCCGTCAGCCGTCCAGGGTTCGCTCTTCAAATCACGTGAGCAATGGAGCCTTATCCAACTGTACAATCTCCATCAAAGGTTAGTCAGTTTTGACTATCTTAGACATACAAGTTAGTCAAGTGTTTTCACTGTACGAGGAAACCGAAGTAATGCCTTACGCGCCAATAATTGAATAGTCTGTCTATTCAAGAGCTGCAAAACATCAAATCGACCTCCATCCACGAATCTAAATATGTATCAATGCATTAATGAGGCATTGAAATTTTGAGGCAATGAAATGTTGAGGCATTGAAATGTTGAGGCAATTTCAGTCTCTTTTGAGGTACGTATTCAAAGGCCTCAAATTTTGTTTACATAAGTTATGTTTCGAAATTAGTTTTTGGCACATCTGAAATCTTACTCGTTGCATAATAATAATAATAATTATAATAATTATACTAATAATAATGATGATGATGATGGTAATAAGTAATAATGAGATAATTATACTAATAATAATGATGATGGTGATGTTAATAATGAAATAGTTATACTAATAATAATGATGATGATGATGTTAATAATGAAATAATTATAATAATAATAATGATGGGCAATTTTCATTTTGTCGAAATTGATTCCTTCGAAATATCATTTCGTCGAAATGTAATTCTTCGAAACATTTTCCGATTTCAATTTCGACAGAAATGATATTTCGGAGGAATCAATTTCGACAAAATGATATTTCGCTAAAAGTATATTTGCAGAAAACAATTCGATAAATTTACATTTCTAAGAAAGCAAGATTTTGTAATGTAAATTATAAATATTAAATACTGCATTTATAGAAATATCAATCTGCCGAATTGCTTTCTTCGAAATAATAACAAATAAATAAAAAACAAAGCTGGTGAATAATAATATTTCTAAATATTGCTAAATATTTCGATGTATTCTGAAACGTAGAATAATAAAACTTAAAAACTTTATAAACGTAGAATCATGAAACGGAGAAATCTTAAAACGTTCACATCTTTTCTATATATACTATATGTGCTATATATACATAGAGCTTACCTTCCTTGTTCTATTGTCTAATATATATGGATTGACAATAGCACAAGTGAGGTAACCCACATTCAAATGACATAAAGCTCACCTCACTTGTGCTATTGTCGATCTATATATGCATATTTATATTGATATTTTTAGATCTTTCATAACACCAAAACTAGACTTTTTTATTGTTTTGTGTTTTTACCCGAATTAATCTACCCAAGAAAATGGCGCAACAATAAAATTATTGCATTGCAACTGAAAGGACAGACTTTAAATATTTACTAATTTTGTTTTTTGTTTTTTAGTATTATTTATTTATTTATTTACGTTTCAGGAGACATCAAAATATTTAGCAAGCTCAAAAAAATCGTTAAAGCGTGATTTACAAAAAAATGTAATTTCCAGTTATGCAGTTAAGCTTTCTATGTAAATATAAATATGGGCCTTTCTTTATTTTTGTTCCACTCTCTTACTAAACCAACAAAATAATTTCTTAACACTTAATCGTTTCCTGTAACACCGGTGATATTGTTACATAAGTCTAATAGCCTTTTTCATCTTATGTAACAGCAGTGATACAAATCAAGTTAACATATTTATAAAGGTAAATGTTTGCGCCTGTATAAATTTACTAAAAAAATAAACGAACTCTGTTTGTATCACTGGTGTTACGTAAAATGGAATAAGCCATTAGACTTATATATTTAAGGTGTCGGAGCATGGGCTGAGAATTTTGGTGGGGCCCCTATATAATTTTTTTTAACCTTTATCAGCAAAAACATTATTTTAGAGTTTAAAAATATGTTACTTTAGTACTTTTCTAAAAAAAATAAAAAATTACTAATTTAATAAACAAAGTGGGTGTCTACGAGCTTTTTAAAGCAAATTCATGAATTGTATTAGCCTATCTACAAAATCATTTTCAATACTCATCAGACAAAGCAAACTGAGCGGTTGCTGTCCCATTGTACTTTTATGTCATTTTTTTTTATTATTTTCAACTTATAAAAAGAACACTCTCCACTAGAGTTGAACGTGGTCATTGTTAGGTAAATCTTTATAGCCTTGTGGATATTAGGGAAACTTTTAGTGTACATGTTCTTATTTAACAGCTGTGTGTCTTTTTGTTGGGGCTTGTCTGTTTTTGAGCACTGACACCTACAGTCTTAATAAGTTTTGAAAACATACATACAACACATCTTACCATAGAATCTTACTAATGTAGAATTGTAATAGACCCTAAATACGCGCGATAAAATAATTGGTCCTAGGACTCCAAATAATTAATTTTAATTAATAATAATAATTAATTAATTATTTTAATTAATAAAAATGTTTCAATAATAATAAAATAGAGTTTTTTCATTTAGATTTTCTTGTTTTTTTTTTCATTATTACTTTTTTATAAATTTGGGGGCCTCTGAGATTCAACCCTTTCAGCCACCCCCTAAATCCACCTTTGCGCCGGTGTTACAAGAAGCGGTTAAAGATTTAGAGATGATACAATAATAAATCGATAATAGCACAAGTAAGGTAAACCCACATTTAAATAACATAGAGCTTACCTCACTTGTGCTATTGCAGATCCACTTGTAGTGAAAAGGTTAACTCAATTTGACCTACCATTGATTTTGTGAGAGGTTCAATCCCAATAAACAAACACTCTAACTTCAAAACTGAAGACTTAATTTGTATCAATTTATCAAAGATATTCCAAACATCAAAAAACTTTGTATAACGAGTTCAAATTTTGATACAACATTTATTAATGTATTTTATAGATAATTATAGATATTTTACGTAAATAGGAAATATGATTATGCAATATCACCGCATACGGAAATAATCTGTGGCAATATGTTTAGTTTTCGAATGTTCAATATTTATTTTATAAACTAGCCTATGTTCTTCTAAAATAATTGCTACTATTATAGTTGATAGTATTATAATTTGCATTATTCTTTTATCATTACTATTACAGCTATTAATACAATAACTTTTATTAATATTTAATCATAATTATTATCATTATTTAATCATAATTATTATCATTATTTAATTATAATTATTATCATTATTTAATCATAATTATTATCATTATTAACATTATAATTTTTATTGTTGTTATTTTGATTATTAGTTAGTACGACATCAATTGATGCAGTGACCATTCAACAAAAAAGTTTGGGAACATAGGCCTACAATTTAAAATTGTTTTTTGTTGCGGTACAAAATTAAAACAAAAAAGCAGAAATAAATGATTTTTATATTTGTTTATTTGTCTTTGTATTTAAATTAAAACTTTTTTCGAATAGTTTTTCATTATTATTGAGCACAAACATTTTATTTTTAAACTAGGCTGTCAAAAAAGTTCACTACACAATGACAACTTTAGAATTGTATACACACGTAGGCTTTTAAAGAGTAAGTACCAGTGTTAATTATGTACACTCTTCAAGACAACAAAGATTGTATAACCCCGGAAATCGACTTACTAAGCAAGCAATCACATAATTACTACAGAAGCAAAATAAATTATTTGAATAATTTATGAAATATAATTTTCTTCTGAAGTGTTGTTTTGTAAGAAATACATTAAATCATCTCTTCACTGCGTAGTTTATCATAAGGATTATTTTCAATACTAAAATTAATCTATTCTAAACCTTATTATCCAAGTTTTATTTATCATGAAGTTCAAATTTTCTGATGAAATTATCGAAATTATTTTCTTTCCCACCAATTTGAGAAATAAATGATCCTGGAGTTATGTTTCCTGCTTCCTGATTGGTTGTTCCTGGATTAAATCACCAAGTTTCCTGTTTTCTGATTGGCTATTTCTGTGTTACGTCATCACTTATGATCGATTCTCATTCTGTGACGTCACGATCATAGACTACACTAAGACGGGATATTCAATGCTAATTTTGTTAAATTTCTCCAGCCAACCAACGACTTCACAAGGGTGACGTCACCGGTCACGTGACTGCTTGAAATTTGAAATGGTATAACATTCATTCACAGTAAAGTTTAAATCATCGTTACCAAAATACTTGTATCAACTATTCATACCCGAGCAGTCACATGACCTCTGACGTCACCATTGGGAAGTCTTTGATTGGCTGGAGAAATTTAGCAAAATTAACATCGGTTTCGGTGTGCACGTAGTTTGAAGAGCAAACACTGAACGATGTGTGGTAAAATTTGGAGGACATTCTTCACATCTATGGCGGATTAATTATAATTGAAACTGAACGGTAATTTGTATCTACCTTCCCTAGTAGCATTTAAATGGCTAATTCTTGGCTATTTTTCAATGGAGCCATAGAGTCGCCTCTATGATCAGCCATTAACTAGGGATAGATGCTACTAGGGCTTGTGACATAATACATGGATCGACAATAGTACAAGTGTATAAGTGAGGTAAACTCTATGTTATTTGAATGTGAGTTACCTGGATTGTGCTATTATGACGTCATAAGCTTGGATTGGTGGTATTACGGCGGCAAAACCAATGATTAGTTCTTCATGAATGACGTCATGAATGTTGAAAAACGATGATGTCATAAGCCGTTAATTAACCTTTCTTGTCAAAATTGGCAGAATTTTCCAAAATTAGTTTTGCAAATATTTTCTATTTACTAAATGTCGTTGAACTTTTGGTTGGAAATTTATTTTTTGGTGCGTTCGTCTTGTACAATTTGTTGTGTAATGACGAATATAGATGTACAGAGAGAGAGAGAGAGAGAGAGAGAGAGAGAGAGAGAGAGAGAGAGAGAGAGAGAGAGAGAGAGAGAGAGAGAGAGAGTGAGAGAGAGAAAGAGAGAGAGAGAGAGAGAGAGAGAGAGAGAGAGAGAAGTAGTAATAATTATAGCGACAGTATTAGTAGTAGTAGAAATAATAATAATAACAAATATAGCATTAGTAGTAGTATTAGTAGTAGTGGTATTAGAAGTAGTAGTAGTAATAGTATTATAAATAACAGTACTAGTAGTAATAGTAGTATAAATAACAGTACTAGTAGTAGTAGTAGTAGTAGTTGTAGTTGTAGTGGTTGTAGTAGTAGTAGTAGTAATAGTATTTAGTAGTGGTAATAGAAGCAGTATAACTAATAGTAACAGTAATAGTAGTATTTGTAATAGTATTAGTAATAATATTAAATCATTAAAATTCTATTAATCATTTGGGAGAAGAATCGTTAATTGATTCTTATCTACAAGGAAGTGCCAAGGCACTCTTGACAATCAATGCCACCTAGACTGGCATTCTATGCCACGTCATGCGTGTCATCCAATAAGCATTACACATGGCATGTCATGGCATAGTTAATATAGCGTCCCTGAAACAGACGTCATGTTTGGTATCACAAAGACATTGCACCACATGACTATAATACCATGATACATTGGTATCATAAGACCATGACATGCTGTCATGTGACCATGCATGGCAGCATGGTATCATGGTACCACATAACCATGAGAACATTATTTCATAGTATCATGGGATCTTGACAGCAAAATGTCATGATATCATGTGACCATGATTCTATTATGTCATTTTATCATGTGATTATGACAGCTAGATATAATGTTGTCATGTGATCATGACAGCTGTATATATTGATATCATGTGACCGTGATGCCATGGTACCATGTGACCATGTCAATATGATGCCATGGTACCATGTGACCATGATAGGTCTATGCCATGGTATCAGATGGCCATGAACAACGATTTAACAATTTGTATTGTCATGATTTTGAAATTAAAGATATAAAACAACAAAAACTAAATACTTTTATTTCTGAAAATTGAATCCATACCCAGCGGGCGACCAACGCGTTTCAACCATTGTTTGAGAGTTGAACTGAGGTTTGTTAATCAACAAACCCAATATAAACGTTATTATAACGTTGAATTTTGCAAAACCTTTGTCATTGGAATTATTGTTGAAGCCAACGTTGTATGAACACCTGATAATGTTGTTTAAACGTTGTAATAACTTTTTACTCTAAAAAACTTCTTTACAACGTAGTTATAACGTTGTGAAAACATTAAAATGCCTATTTGGATATGGTACAGTTGGTATTGATGTCTTGGTATTGATAAAAACCTAATATTTGTATTCATCATGATCATGATCATTAACGTGATCATGATCATTAACTTGATCATGATCATTAACGTGATCATGATCATCATCATCATCATCATCATCATCTGAAATCATTATATTGCATAAAGTTACATTCATTATTGTATCACTATTAATACTAGTTTTTGAATTATATAGACGTTTTTAACAATAACTTTTGTATTATTATCATCATTGTTTTGTATTAATTTTAATATTAGTACTAATGTTTTTTATTATTATTGTTTTTATTATTATTACTGTTTTTGTTATTATTATTATGGCTATGCAAAGTAATTTTATTCGTACACACTAAACATGTCTGAAAATCATGTAATTAGCAGTGTGCTAAAGCGAATAAAAAATGACAACAGTCCCTGTGTTTTCAAACAGACCCCCCCCCCTACTCCGTGGGGATGGTAGTTTTTGGGAGTAAGAAGAAGGGGTGCGGGGGGGGGGCAAAGGAAATATATATCCTAATTATGTCATTCTTGTTTCACGTTCTTGTATTTTATGTTTACCTCTTTTTTTATTTCTCTAATGTCAAGAATTTGTAAATTATATATTTAGTTATACTCATAAATTAGCCATTTAACAACAACAATATAAATCCAAACCATATATGAGTGGACAATAGCACAAGTGAGGTAAGTTCTATGTTATTTGAATATGGGTTACCTCACTTGTGCTATTGTCGATCCATTAATCATAGATGGGCAATATCACAAGTGAGGTAAGCTCTATGTTGTTTGAATGTGGGTTACCTCACTTGTGCTATTGTCGATCCATTAATCATAAATGGGCAATAGCACAAGTGAGGTAAGTTCCATGTTATTTGAATATGGGTTACCTCACTTGTGCTATTGTCGATCCATATATAGCTTTCCCTTCACTTTGCTCACACGCTCGATAATAAAATAGTTTCTTGTACTAATCAAAATTTTCAAATTCTTAAAAGTCTTAATCTTAATGACCACATCTAACTCTCTGGTATATTCTAGTATTTTATAATACTTGCTAACAATCTCTAGTACTTTCTAACAATCGCTAATCATTTTTAGTAATTGTTTTTTTAAGAAAAATATTTATGAAGTTGCGAGTGAATGCCAGAAAAAAAGTTCGCTTGTACTATCACCAAAAAAATATGAGTCCCGTCGTACTGAACAATCATGCAAATCTACAATTTTAAATTATTTTATTGGTCGTTTTGGAACATGAAAAATTTAGAAAAAGACTCATGTTTTTTTGTTATTAATAAAGCTACACTGAAAACATATTATTTCTAAGATAGTCAAATTGACTAACTTTTATGTCTAAGATACTCAAATTGACTAACTTTTATGTCTAAGGTACTCAAATTGACTAGCCTTTGTTGACAGCGAACAATTTTTTGTTGATTCAATTCACTTTTTGTGACTTAATCGTATCCCACTGTACCAATATGATATGATTTTGATTGAATCACAAGAAAGTGGATTGACTCAACAAAAATGTGTGAGCTGTTAACATAGGTTAGTCAATTTTGACTAGCTTAGACAGAATAAAGTATTTTCAGTGTAAATGTAAATTATTGCAATAAACCTTATAGTTTTAATTAAAGTTACTCTAGTTACATATATATAAAATGTTTTGTTTAAAATAATACAAACAAATTAATTTTCTAGCATAAGAGAAATGTTAGAAAATTAGTATTCTAGCATGAAAGAAATGTAGAAAAATAATTTTCTAGCACAAAATAAATATTAGAAAAATAATTTTCTAGTATAAAAGAAATGTTAGAAAATTAATATTCTAGCATGAAAGAAATGTTGAAAAATTAATATTCTAGCACAAAAGAAATGTTTGAAAAATATTTTTCTAGCACAAAAGAAATACTTGAAAAATAATTTTCTAGCACAAAAGAAATATTAGAAAAATAATTTTCTAGTATAAAAGAAATGTTAGAAAAATAATATTCTAGCAAAAAATAAATGCTAGAAAATTAATTTTCTAACATCAAAAAGACTTTCATAAAAATTTGATTTTCAAACGAAATGTATTTCAAAAATTTTCGAAAAACAGAATAATTTTTTATTTTTCATCAAAATCTGATTAAATAATATTTTTAATTTAAAACTTGTGTCTATAATTGGAACAATAATAGCACAAGTGAGGTAACCCACATTGAAATAACAAAGCTTACCTCACTTGTGCTATTGTCGATCCATATAATTAGGTTCTAATTCACCTGTATGGCATCTTGCTGCTTTGTTATCTTTTATTATTATTGTAAAATTAATTATTATTATAGAAAAATAAATTAATAATAATGTAAGTGAAATATTATATATGGATTGACAATAGCACAAGTGAGGTAACCTCTGTTATTTGAATGTGGGTTGCCTCACTTGTGCTATTTTCGATACATACATTGCATAACATTATTATTGTATGTACATTTATTATGAGAAGAACAATAAACTTACCAGCTGACTAATGTTATAACTATTACAAATTTTATAGTTATTATTATTATTAGTATTATTAGTATTATTATTATTATTTATATAATTATAATTATAAAGACGGAGTCTGTTTCTTGAAGTAACTTT
>JARUHE010307549.1:0-12321 GCA_031471125.1 Archaeomysis grebnitzkii | reverse complement strand
AAAGTAACCTATGTGCCAATTTTCAGGAAAATCGAAGAGGTGAGGATGTTATGCTTTGGGTGATTTGTCCTGGAATTTCCCATATGTTTAATATTTTTTTTAAGCCATCTAAACTGTATTAATACCCTGTTTAAACTGTGTAGGGTAATTTTTAGTTGCCAATTTTTAAAATACGAAATCAGGGTCAACACTAGAATAATGCCTTTATTGATATTTTATATTTTTATATTTTTAGATTTTAGATTTCATAGGTTTTATTGATTTTATTAATTTAATGGATTTTGTTAATTTATGGGCTTTAGATCTTATAAATTGTATGTATTTTATGTATTTTATGTATTTTATTTATGTTATGTATTTTATTTATGTTATGTATTTTATTGATTCTATAAATTTTAGATTTTGTAGAATTTATAGATTTTAAACGTTTATAGATTTCATATATATATATTGTTGTAGATTATATAAATTTCTAAGGTTCTATAAATTTTATGGATTTGTTAAGTTTTACAGTTTTTAGATTTTATAGATTTTATAGACATGAATTTTACTATAGGTTTTATAAAATTGATTTATTTTACACATTTTGTAAATGTTATAAATAATTTTTATAAAATGTTATAAATGACATAAGAAGGAAAATAAATTCAAGTTAGTAATTAGTTATTTAATGTCAACCCATTAGTTTTTGATAAATATGGTAAGGCACTAATTTACGACCACCATTGTAGTTCTGCTTAAATTGAACTTACTTTTTCTTTATTATATTTTATATTTGTTGTTGATCTTACATTCAAATATAAATATTTATTTAAATCGTGTTGCATTATTTCAAGAAAAAATGACAAACAAATTGATAGACAAATCATATTACATTTTTTAATTATAAACCTAAATAATAAGATATTGAAAGTCTAGTGTGTGGGGTACTAAACACATAATCTAATAGGTTTTATGTGTGCCATGTATTGGTGCAACAGCTTGTTTGTGATTTGAATCACCCGTAATTTGCAAAATTAAATATAAAAAGCACACCAGCTCAATTTTTTTTTCAAGTTTCAAGTTTTTTCAATTTTTTTTTCAAGTTTCCTTTTTTTCTATTTTTATTTTTTTTCCTATTTTATTTTTTTCTATAACTTTTATTTTTATTTTTTTCTATTTTTATTTTTTTTCTAGTTTTATTTTTTTTCTATTTTCATTTTTTTCTATTTAATTTTTTTCTATTTTTATTTTTTATTCTTATTTTTTCTATTTTTATTTTTTCTATTTTACTTTTTCCTATTCATTTTTTTTTATTTTCTTATTTTCTATTTTTTTTATTTCATTTTGTTTTTCTTCTATTTTCTTTTTTTCTATTGTTTTATTTTGTTTTTATTTTTTTCTATCTTTTTGTTGTTCTTTTTATTTTTATTATTTTCTATTTTTTTGTTTTTTCTGTTTTTCTTTTTTTTTCTAATTTCTTTTTAATCTGTTTTTTTGAAATGCGTGACTTAATCCTGTCAGCTTAGTAGCGAGATAAGGGATCCTGGTGCTGAGTGACCTCTAATTTCAGAGAGAATTTTGATTCTGAACTTTTTTATCAAAAAATGAAACTTTTTATATTGGTCGGGATTGAATATTTTTCACTGTGTTATGTGACTTATAGCATTGTCTTCAGATGAGTGCAAGTGTGTACGTTTCTCTACGTAGAATTGGGATAATTGGGTTATATATAAACACTATATATATTAATATTTAATGTTATTAGAATTTAATATTGAAATTGTGAAATAAATGAAACATGTTTGAATATTATTTCTGTAACAAACAACTTTATTTTGTCTCAGTTGTATGTAGCAAAATAATTTGTTTATGGTGTTTTTTGTTAATTTACAGGGTGGGTTGAAAGCTGTTGTGTGGACCGATGTTTTTCAAATGGGTGTCATGTTTCTGGGGTTGTCTTCCATAATCGGATACTCATGCTATACAGTTGGGGGTATTCATGTTGTGTGGGAGGAAGCAATGAAAGGAGGAAGAATCAACCCGTTGAAGTAAATATAAGTGCCAATCAAAATATAAATCAAGTTGGTAATAAAACCAACATTAAACAAGTAGTTTATTAGAGTAATCTATGGATCGACAATAGCACAAGTGAGGTAACCCACATTCAAATATCATAGAATTCACCTCACTTGTCTTATTGTGGATTTATATAAATGTGGTAATGCCAAACAACGAACGCGTCATAGGAAGTATTTAATCTTCTAAGATGTATATGATAAAAAATATTTGGTCCTATTCTACCAATGAATAATAATTGACTTCATGTATCGCCTCCCCTCAGCCTGAACATGAGTCTGTACGAGAGGCACAACGTGGTCAACGTGATGGCTCAAGGAGCACTGATGTGGGGCGCCGCCTATGGAACCTCACAGATCAACCTGCAGAGGGTGTGTTCAGTCCCCACCATGGAAAAGGCTCAAAGGTTGGATCTAAAAGCACGCTTACACATACTAACATACATACATACACACATACACACATACAGCTATATGCACACACTAACATACACACATACAGCTATACACACATTCACACATACACACATTCACACATATATATATATACAGCCGCATGCATATATACACGTATATAATTGCATGCATAAGCAGAACCACATAGTCATACACACGGGCACCAACAGTCATATAGCATACATACACACGCAGGCGCGCGCATACACAAACAGACAGACTCATAAATACACAAATAAACATGCACTGAAATACACACATACAAAAAGACACATTTCAAGTTATAGTTCTCTAAATACAGTAGACATTGTTTAAATCCATGCCGTTGCCCTCCAAGAATAAGTATCTACGTACGCATACCAAACGTACGTTGTAATAAAACATACTTCCGGTGCGTTTTCTCACAAAGTATGTCCTGGTTTGGTGTTTTTGTATCCATAAAATACGTACGTAAGTGTATTTGCCGTTACAACGTGCTAAGTACGCGCCTATTTAGTTCAGGTACGTTTTGTAAGTAAGGTAAGTCTAGTACACGTACGTACTTTTTTGGGGGGGTAAGAGACGTTGACAGAGTTTTATTTATAATCTAAAATAAGTACATCTTGATAGGCTAGAATGATATACTTTTTCCAGAGTGATTTAAGATATACAAATATAAAGATTTTTGTTAATAGTATATACATGGTAAGCCTACATGAGGAAATATTTTGCAGGGTTATTTATATCAACATATTGGGGATGCTGGTGATGTGGATATTGATGTTCACAAGTGGCTTGTGTGCCTATGTTGTCTACAACGGCTGTGATCCTCTGGCAAGGGGCGACATCCACATTCAGGACGAGATTGTGCCTTACATGGTGATGGACAAGATCAAGGTGTACGGCATCCCTGGTCTGTTCGTCGCCTGTCTCTTCAGTGGTGCCCTGAGGTAAGATTTCTCACTTTGGTTAATCATTGTTCATTGCAAATTATATTTATTTGAGGTACACCAATTGCTGTTTTTATGGCACACTGCCAAATATTATTATCATCCCGAATTAGGTTTTTTATTTTCTAACAGACATAGTAAGGTAAGGTGGGAGTATTTTCTATGTCATTTGATTGGCATTGTCACCATGAATAAGATAAACACAATAAAGTATGTTCCCGATCAACCTTTTTTTGTTTTTAATAAACGTTTTCTTAGACTAAAGTCGTATGGTTATTCTAGTATTGTATCATGGCTGGTTAAAAACCACACTACTTCGGTCTACAATTGTTTTTGTGTTAATATGTATAGCTATAGAGATATACAGTATATATGTATAATTATAAATATTTACATAAAAGCCAACTTTTTAACCATATAATGTATTTTCAACCCGCCACGGTACGATTATGAAATGTTGATACGACTTTAATTTTTAAAAAGTTGATTCCAAACAAGAAAAGGTTGCTGAAGAACGAAATTTTATAGTAAGATAAGGTTGTAAAATTGTCTATGGAGTTGTGTCTTTTGTTACTAAATGCCTGATTGAATGTTGCCCTAAATAATTTAATGTTACCATAAATGATTGAATGTTGCCATAAATAATTGAATGTTGCCATAAGGGTTGAATTACGTTAAAGATAGTATTGTACACAGCTGAACTGCCCAGAAGGCTTATATCCATTCAGACAGTATTGCATAGCCGGCTAATGTTGAACTAAAAACATCATAACCAATACTCGGTCGAGTTTGTACACATCTGGAATATATTAACAGTATTAGACTTAAGAAAAGTTATTGAAAAAATGTGTTATTGATTGCAGTAATGAAAATCCTTATACAATATTGTATTTATGGATTATTATATTATATTTTATTATTATATATTAGACCTTCCATCTTTAATTGCTTTTCTCCGAATGATTATAAAATAGGTTAGTTTTAAAAATTGTTTATTGTATGATATCAATTTAATCATTCAGAATTAAAAGTTAAAGTACAGTTTACAACCATTTAAATGTTTTGTGTATAGTTGGAGGACTGAGAGGCAAAACATGCCAAGTGATACAGTAACTTCGTTGGAAGTGGTCTTATTTCCCCCTCAGTCCTCGAACTGTGAACGTATTACGAAAGCTAATTATAGGTTAATCAAATTTCTAAAATATCGAAACAAAATAAGTTTATTCAAAGTTCAAAGTGTGATAAATATTAATAATTGAATTACTTTGATTAATGTCAAATTTTGATAAATGTGAGTAGACAAGGAACGTTAATCACATTTGATTTATATTTTCTTTACGAAGTATTAAACTAATTTAATTAACGGACTTTCATTCCATCTTGATGTGCGACAATGTTCCACTTTACTCAATGAATTACGCGAACTTTTTACTCGTAAATTATGCAAATTATGTGATTATAAATCTTGTTTATATGATGACGTTATTGATTAGTTATGTGATTATTAAACATTTTTATGTGATGACGTCTTTTATTAGTTATGTAATTATTAAACACATCGTCATTGATTAGTTATAAGATTGTTAAACACATTTATGTGAAGACATCATTGATTAGTTATGTGATTATTGAACATGTTTATGTGATGACGTCAATCATTAGATATGTGATAATAAATTAATTAAATAATTAATTGATTAAGTTAATTCAAATATTTTTTTCATAATTTTGCATAAATTTGAAGAATATCTTAGCTGCTGACCTAAGCCGTCCATCACTCGCTGTTCAAAGCACGTGAAAAATAGAGCCTTATTCAACTGTGCATTGATAACCACATCAATCTGGACTTTTAATGGCATTCTCTACAATTCAGACATTTTCGTTATTATTTTCGATCTAATTGACCGAACATGCATGGTAATATAATTATCTTAAACTTAACCCACTTATATACAATGCTCGATTAGATGTCTCTGGCTAAGATTTTTTCTAGATCTTACAGAATAGTTCTAGATTTATTCTACATTTATTCTAGATCTTAGAGAATAGTTCTAGATTTATTCTAGATCTTAGAGAATAGTTCTAGATTTATTCTAGATCTTACAAAATAGTTCTAGAGTTTTTCTAGATCTTAGAGAATAGTTCTAGATTTTTTCTAGATCTTAGATTTTTCTAGATCTTAGAGAATAGTTCTAGAGTTATTCTAGATCTTAGAGTGATATAGTTCTAGATTTATTCTAGCTCTTAGAGAATAGTTCTAGATTTTTTCTAGATCTTACAGAATAGTTCTAGATTTATTCTAGATTTACTCTAGATCTTAGAGAATAGCTCTAGATTTTTTCTAGATCTTACAGAATAGTTATAGATTTATCCTAGATTTACTCTAGATCTTAGAGAATAGTTCTAGATTTATTATACATCTTAGAGAATAGTTCTAGATTTATTCTAGATCTTACCGAATAGTTATAGATTTTTTCTAGATCTTAGAGAATAGTTCTAGATTTTTTCTAGATCTTAGAGAATAGTTATAGATTTTTCTAGATCTTAGAGAATAGTTATAGATTTTTTCTAGATTTTAGAGAATAGTTCTAGAGTTATTCTAGATCTTAGAGAATAGTTCTTATGTGTGCAGGTGGTCCAGATTGACTACACCATCCTCTTTATGTTTAGTTTGAGAGCAGTCATACTAAATCACACTAACTCATAATCACTCACACTAACTCATACTCACTCACACTAACTCATATTAACTCACACTAACTCATACTCACTCATACTAACTCATACTAACTCATACTCACTCACATACTCACACTAACACAGCTGACTACTGCGACGTTGTGTTGGTAACATAATAACTGAAAACACTTGACTAACTTTTATGTCTAAGATAGTCAGAACGGACATCATCAAATTGACTAATCTTTGTTAAGAGTGGACACTGTTCCTTCTGATTCAATCAAAACCATATCACATTGGTACATTGTGCTATGATTTTAATTGAATCACAATAAAGTTTATTGCATAAAAAAAATGTGCACTGTTAACAAAGGTTAGTCAATTTGATGATGTCCCTCCTGACTATCCTAGACATAAAAGTTAGTCAAGTGTTTTCAGTGATGAAATATCTTGCAATCTTATGAGAAAAAAATATTTTAAAGATTGTCGAGAGAAAGTAAAATCCATGGCAACCGAAATTAAACTTCTGGAAAATGTTAATACAATTTCTAATGTTCATAATTACTTTTTTATGTCGTTTAAATCTTAACAAAAACATGTTTTTTGTGTTACACCAACGCAACAATAATAATAGTTGCGGTCGACGATTGCAGCTATGTCTAGTATTGCGCAATACTATCTAGTAATGCGCAAAAACGAGATAAAATTGCGCAATACTAGATTTCATTACGCAATGTTATCTAGTTTGTGCAACATTATCTAGATGATACTGCACAATGCTAAAAAAAGATGCACAGTTAAATTAATGGACATTGACCTCAAATAGAAGAAAAGTAAAAATTCGTTAGATTAAATTGGTCGGAATTAATTTGTTTCCATAAATTGGGGATTCATTAAATTAGTCACATACACTGAAGAATAAACAAATTGGTTATAATTAAATTGGAGATTAATTTTATAAGGTGCAAGTAGTTGTTGAGATGATTTATTACAATGAAGGACACAATGAACTAATTTGTTCTTTTTACTGAAACTCAGCTTATGGAATTGGTTTGTTTGTGTGCTTATGAAAGTGGTTTATTTGTATGTTTATAAAATTGGTTTGTTTGTGTGCTTATGAAATTGGTTTGTTTGTGTGTTCATGAAGTTTGTTCTTTGTGTGCTTAGGAAAGTAGTTTGTTTGTGTGTTTATGAAACTGGTTTGTCTGTGTATTTATGAAATTGGTTTATTTGGGTGTTTATTATATTGGTTTGTTTCTGTGTTTTTAAGATGGCTGTTTGTGTGTATATAAAATTAGGATTACAATAAATACAAAAAGTAACAAAATAAAATATAAATGAATATATAAATATATATCTCAATAAATTACATTCGTATTTTATATATATATATATATATACCTTTCAATGTATTTTATAAATACATTTTACCCAGTGGCTTCAATTTATTATTTTTCTCTGTTCTTTCTATTCATTAATTCTTTCTCTTATTTATTTATTTATTTAATTATTTATTTATTTATTTATTTATTTAATTCTCTTATTTATTTATTGTATTTAATTTATTTATTTATTTATTCATTAATTCTTTCTCTTATTTATTTATTGTATTTAATTCTCAAATAATCTTTAAAGAGTTTTTCTTTTTAGAAACTAATTAATTAATTTTTTTACTTTTCTATTTTTTGTTCATAATTTGTATTTATTTTTTTATTTAAAATTTTCAATAATTTTGTTCAAACTTTTATTTTTTTATTCTCATTTTTATTTTAATTTAAATCTTTTTTCAGTTCTTTGTCTTCTGTCATCAACGCTTTAGTGGCAATGGTTTGGGCAGATGTTCTACAGAGGTTTGACTTCTTTAAGAAAGCTCCTCAATCTATCTCCCTCCTTGTGAACAAACTTATTGGTGAGTTTTCATTTTTATGATTACCATTTTGATTGTTACCATTTTTCTTTTTTTCTAATTACCATTTACATTTTATAAATACTATTTGCATTTTCATAATAACTATTTTATTTTTATAATTACTATTTTATTTTTTATAATTACTATTTTCATTTTTATAATTACTATTTGCATTCCTATAATTACTATTTTTCTTTTTTAATTACTATTTGCTTTCCTATAATTACCATTTTCTTTTTATAGATACTATTTGCATTCTTACAATTACCATTTTCATTTTATAATTACTATTTTCATTTTTATAGTTACCATTTACCATTTTTATTTGTATAACTACTATTTGCATTTTCATAATAACTATTTTCTTTTTATAATTACCATTTTCATTTTGTAATTACTATTCTCATTTTTATAATTACCATTTTTCTGTTTATAATTACTATTTGCATTCCTATAATTACAATTTTTATTTTAATTACTATATGCTTTCCTATAATTACTATTCTCTTTTTATAGTTACTATTTGCATTTTTATAATTACCATTTTCATTTTATAATTACTATTTTCATTTTTATAATTACCATTTACCATTTTCATTTTTAAAATAACTATTTTCTTTTTTATAATTACCATTTTCATTTTAATTGTTACCATTTTTCTTTAATATAATTACTATTTCCATTCCTATAATTACCATTTTTATTTTTATAATAACTTTTTTCATTCCTATAATTACCATTTTTATTTTTAATGTTACCATTCCATTTTTATAATTAACATTTTTATGTTCATAATTATCATTTTTATTTCTATAATTACCATTTTCATTTTTATAACTACTATTTCATTTCTATAGTTACCATTTTCATTTTCTAATTATCATTTCCATTTCTATAATTAACGTTTTCATTTGTATAGTTACCATTTACATTTTTATAATTACCATTTTTATTTCTATAATTACCATTTTCATTTCATAAGTTATCATTTTCATTTCTATAATTACCATTTTGTTTTAAATTTATTATTTTGAATTTTATAATTACCATTTTATTTTCATAAGTACAATTTTATATTTATAATTCTTTTTTTTGTTTTTATAATTACAAATTATTATTTTTTATAACCACAGTTTTCGTTTTTAAAAGACCATTTTTATTTTTATTGTTAGCATTTTTCTTTTTACAATAATCCTTATTGCTATAATTACCATTTTCATTTTTTAATTGTCATTTTTGTTTTTGTAATTACAATTTTTATTTTCATAATTACAATTTTTATTTTTCAAAATGTTAACTTTATATATTATAAAAATATCAACAATAGTAATATATAACGTTATTTATATTGTTATTAACGTCATATCTATAACAAATAATGTTAACCTGAAACCAGTCGAGAAAAATATAAATGATGTGGTTGTTTTTTTTCTTTTAAAAAAAACCCTCAAACAAGCAAAGGCAAGCTCGAGTAAATATGCATTAAAAGCTGCGTTTGTATATTTAAAAATCTAAATTCGCCTAATTGTTATTTACAATGCTATATATTCATATGTTAACACTTTTCTTTCTTTGATTTCCAATACAAATTTCTGTAAACTGTCAAATACAAATATTGGTTAACCATGAATTTGATGATAAAATGGTTCTTTAATTAGTTTTAAATAAACTTTTCTCTAACCTTTCAAATAAAAATCTTGGTTAACCATAAATTTCAACTTTCCTATAAAATGTATGTTTTTTAATAAGCAAAGACTGATTTCACAATAAATCTATAGTAACACTAGAGCAGAATTTATTTTAATTTTAGTAAACTTTTCTGTATAATTATATTTTTTTGTTTTGAAAAAATTACGAAATTTCGCTCAAGTCCACAAATCATACCGTCCGAGCAACAGCAACACCAACACCAATCAGAGGTCAGTTATTGAAGCTGGTTTTTCAAGCAATGTTTAATAAAGTTTGAAATTATTTACGTATATAATTATTAACAGCAGAAAATAAATGATTACCCTTTTTACATAAGAATCAATTTTCAATTTACATCAATGAATTTATTTGTTAAGCTGTGTTTGAAAAACCAGCTTCTATAAATGACTTCCAATTGTTGTTGTAAAGACGGTGGAAGATTTGTGGAAATTTTTGCAATTTTTTTCAAAATAATAAGAAGAATTGTTTTTAGAGAAAATTTTGTTTAAATAAAAAGAAAGAATATAATATTGGTATGACTAAGGATTTTTTTGAATTTTGCAATTATTTTTCAAAATAATAGGAAAAATAATTCTGAGAGAAAGGTTTGTTTAAATGAAAAGAAAAAATATAACTTTAGTGTGACTAAGGATTATTTTGAATGATGATTACCTTATTTTTTGCTATGCTGTTTTGTGACGCTGAACTAATTAAATAAAACAGTTACCATGGTTACCAATAAGTGACGTCATGTAAACCTATTTTTAAATATATTTATTGGAACTTTTTTTAAAATGTGTAACTTCTTTCTTTCGTTTTGTTAATTATTTGTTTTGTTAACTGTTAAGCAATGCTGATATGTTTTCTACTGATAGCAATTTATTTTTTTATTTTTTAATTATTTACAAATTGACAATTATAGATTCTTACCAAAAATAGTTTCTTACGACTTAACAAAATTGTATCACATTGGTACAATTTTGATGCATGTGCGTGGGTGTATGTACATGATAACCTCGTCATCTTTGGTCTCCTGCAGCGGCATGCATTGGGGCCATCATGATCGGGATGGCCTTCTTTGCCTCCAAGTTGGGCAGTGTGATGCAGGCGGGTCTGACCATCGGAGGGGTCATGAATGGTCCTTGCTTCGGAGTCTTCATTCTGGGCATCGCTTGCCCCCGGGTGGGCAAGAAGGGCGCCGTGGCTGGACTCTGCGTTGCCTGGGTAGGTGGAGGTTGAAGAATTAATTCATTCGTAAATGTATAAATGGATGAGATAAAAAAATGATTATAAATACAATAGTAAATTATGTACCGGCCAAGAAAAGTACACAAAATTGTATTAAAATATAAACAAATATACATATGTATAACAAAAATAAAATAAAACAGTATAAATAAACATATACTTAATAAAATAAACATATATTTAATAAAATAAACATATAACTAAAGCAACATAAAAAAATAATAAATAACGAAAGCAATATAATCAATAAAGAACAAATAAATGTATATATTAATGATGACTGTCTTTGGGAACGGTTTGAAGCGGAAACTCTATTTATGATTTTAGTTGGATTCCTATCGTTGTTCATGTTGTTGATATTGTTGTCGTTGTTATTGCTGTTTTTGTATTTTTATTATTTTCGTTGTTGATATTATTTTCGTTGTTATTGTTTTTATTATTGTTTTATTGTTGTTGTTGTTATTGTTTTTATTATTGTTTTATTGTTGTTGTTGCTATTGTTTTTTATTGTTGTCCAGACAAAACTCGTTATTGGTTTTAGAACAATGCTTATTTAGAGTAAAATTTAGAAATTTTGATTCAAATCGTTCTTTATTTAAGGTTTATCAGGCTGCCTATAATGATCGCCATTTTACACAACCTAAACACTTCGCTTCTCTTTGTTCGCGATTTTCAATTAAAACTAACCGTTTCTTGTAACACCGGTGGTACATAAGTCGAATGCCTTACTCCGTCTTATGTTACAACAGTGATAGAAATTAAGTTTAATTGCTCTATCTGTGGTGTTACATAAAATCGAATAAGCCATTAGGCTTATGTATCCCCGGTGTTACAAGAAACGGGTAAACTTTTAACTGTAATTAAGAAGTAAAAGGATATGACATAACTAGAGAATAGTTAACAAGTTTAGAACATCCAAACTATTTTAATTAGTTTCTTTACAAAAACATAAAATGAAAATAATAAAGTTTTTAACTTCTTAATTAATACCTTGGAGATACTTTGAAAGACTTTGTTTCACAGTTCAGTTAATAAAAGTTAATTTCTTTAATAATCTCTCAGGTCATCATTTTGTTTTACGCTTTATTATTTCTTACATTCATAATAATGATAATAATACAATGATAATAATGATAATAACAATAATAACAATAATAACTGTAATAATGATTATAATAATAATAGACTTTATTTATTCTTCATACATATTTATACAAAGGAGCCAATAAGGAATTGAATTTCCACTATGGCAAATACAAAAATAGTTTTTACAACATAGTACTTACATACATAGTATATACAAATAAAATATAAAAATGTTGTTTTTCAAGATCTTATACATAGTTTATAAAAA
>JARUHE010307538.1:0-12321 GCA_031471125.1 Archaeomysis grebnitzkii | reverse complement strand
TGTTTTCTCACTTTGTAACACCATTTTTGATTGACATTTGTGGAGATCAATTTTTTTAAAGTTACTGAATGAATCATCGCGAGACATTTGAACCGTCCGGTTCGTGGATTACTAGTATATAATAAGTCTTGCTTTAATGTTAACTAATGAAAATAATGTTTCGGGAGTTAAAGGGATCAAGTTTTTATTTTACTTAGAAATTAATTTCTTTTAATTTTTTTATTGATAAGTTTCGAAAAATGTAAGAATTAAATGTTCCTATTGGAATAAAAATGATTTTCGTTGAATTTATTATAACAAAAGTTGTTAAATTTTCCTTTAGTTATTTTCGTTCATTTTCCATCTCCTTCAGTTAGTTTTTTCTTTTGTATAACGCCTAAAAAATAAGTTCTTCGTCAGTTGAGAAGTATTCTTAACTTAATAAATAAAACCGAAACATGCGTTCTTTGCTTATTAATATTTGTTTTATATTTTACAATAACCAACAAAATAAATTGTTGCCACTCTTATTTCTTGGGTGGCAGTACATTTATAAATTGTTTGACGGTTTGTTGTTTCATTCAATGGATTTTCGTTTCTCCAAATGCAATTAATAATCTATATTGAATTGAATGTACATTTGATGAAATTGTTTCCATTCTGTCTTGACACGAAGAGCCTTTGCTGCAACATACTCCATAGCCTGAACAGCATTTAAGATGTTTTCCTTCACTATTTCCTTCCTTTCTTATAATTAACTTCTCCTTTTCACTTGTTCATTAATTATATTACATTAATAAACCCCATTGTTTGCCTTAGTATCTCCAGTGTTGTGTAAATATGTCTAATAGAAGTATATTTATATGTATTGTTGGCGAAGTTTTAATAATGTGCGACATTGAACTGGTGACAGTCGAAATGTTCCATTTTTTATAATAACAGAATATCTTAATAAATTATTACGTTGATTTTGAGATAACATTGTCTGTTATTGAGTTTGTGCTGAAACTCCATGCCAGTACTAGATAGACTGTTTTACATCCACGTATATGGTTAACATCTACGTACTAAAATCTTTAACAACCACGTACTAAAATCTTTAACAACCACGTACTAAAATGTTGAAAATGTTCATAAAGATTTTAAAAGTTTTGCCGATTTTATAAATATGGAAAAAACGAATCTTCAACCAAAAAACAAAATCCAACTTGTATGCTGAAGTGAAATATTTTTATATTCTGAATTTTTTTCATTTGAAACCTAGATTTAATAATTTCGTAAAAATGTTCATATTTGTGGCATTTCATTACACTTGGAAAATTTATGTTCTCATAAATTACTAATTCATAATTTTTTGCTTGGTTGTAAATTTCTAGCAATTAAATAGCTACTTACTTTCCTATAGTGGTACGGGCTTAATCAGCGTATCGATTTAATAATTACATGCATTCGTTATTACCAGAAAACAAATAAAAATAATTTCTAATGAAATAAATATATTTAAAAAACGTGTAATATGTGAAATAAAAAATCCAGACATTATGTAAAATGCGAATATGAATATTGGAATAATACTTGCGAGGTTTCTTCTCGTCATGTCGAGTGTAGAGTTTCAGGTTCGAATTCACATTTCCAACAAAAGCTTCAAAGAACCTTTGCCGCGGCTAATTTGTTTATTAAATTATGCAAATGAAGAATTCTTTCGTTTAATTTCTTCCTCCGTTCAACTCCCACAACAAACTACCAACATTTTCTTGCCAATCGCTGGTGCATTATTGGCGTAAGAACGAAAGTACTTTGAAATAACGCTGAAAATGACCCTAATTGTGTGGAATTTTTCGTCTCTTCTCGGGATGACACGGAGCCAAGTTTCATCCCTTGGTTCATGAAGTGGCGAAATGGTTCCTATAATAAGGGTTGTTTTAAATCCCGAGTTTGATGTATCTTACTCCTTAATGCAACGAATATTTTTTAGTCTGGAGGAATGAAGAAACATTCGTAATTCGGAGTCAATGTTTTGTTTCTTTTCAAGTCTACATAAATGAGTTTTGTTTAATGGAAAGTCTGTTGCATTGTTAGTTCGCTTTTTATAATTTGTTGTATTAGACTTTCTATTTTGAACAATATATTAAATGTATCAGAGCTATGCGAACTGAAAGAAACTCTTTTGAAATAAAACACAAACATTTTCGTTTTCACTGGTGTGAGGATCGAGCACGGAACTACTTGGTTACCAAAGCAGTGATCGGTCCACAAAATTTAGTATGACTTAGTGGATGAAGCTGAACCCCTTACCATAGCTAAGCTAAGGGTTGAAAATTTCGTTTGATATTCAAGTTAGATTTACTGATGTGTTGAGGTTTTTATGTATTTAAAAATGTTGTTTAATATATTTCGATTACAATCTTGAATAAAATTCTCAACATAGTTGATGTCATTCTAGATATGTGATAAAATAACAAATTGTTGTTCTTTTTGTTGATTTAAATAAATGAATATTAATAAATTGTAACTAATATCCAAACGAAATATGATATCCTACTTTGTTCATCCGACCAAATGAAATTGAATAAAAATATAAATAATTATTTTAGTTAAATATTTCTTTAGTTTGTATTACACAATTTATTTGCTTAGGATTGAAGTTAATCTTATATACATTAAACAATTTGGGAATATTTATCTTCATTATTTATTGATGATTTGATTTGAAATTATTTATGTGCATCTATTAATTTAATTTTAAATTATTTATTTATTTATTTTTACCATTAATTAAATTAACGATCGTTTCCCAGAGAAATAAACCAGAGCTGCGATCCCATAATATCGATTAATTGAATCTGATCAACTATTGGTTGGACTCTGTAACTCTAAGATAAATTAGATTCGAGACTTGCAGATGCTTTTTGCTGACCGTTTTCATAATTGTTTATGTTGAGATGAAATATGTTGGAATTCTCGCCTCGTCAGCTTTTATTTAATCATGCAACGCAGTTTGTAATTCGTTGCCTAATCACACTTAATAACTTTGGTTATTAATCTAATCGCACTTTTTTGGCTTGGACAAATTGGTAAATATTTTTTACTCTTCTGAGTAATGAAGAGGCCACAGAGGTTTGTTTATGTTTTAGAATGGAATTTCACCTAAATTTGAAACACTGCCTCTCCTGTCAGCGGAGTTAAACCATCTTAGGTCAAGTTAGTACTTTGATGGGTGACCAACCTGTACTAACGTCCAAATATACGAGTCCCCGTCAATTGAGAAAATATATTAAATATACAGTTTTCAATGAGAAAAAATATATTTCTATATCGCTTATTAGTGTTTGAATGTTTTACAATAACGAATAATTTAATATTTACAACTAAACATTTTTGGGGCTATTGTACCATCAAATGATGAAGTTTAAATGGTTTACATGCTTTAAATCCATAGGCTATACAATTGAGATTAAATTTCAATTAACAAGATGATTTTATGTCTACACTACATGGAATTATACTTAGTAACTTATAATTACATATTTTAGAAATGTTAATTTTGTATGAAGAGATATTTACAATTTGATAGTTTCTTAAAAGAAATGTATTACACATGATTTGTTTCCATGTTTTTAAGAGGCAAGTTATGAACAGATGAATTATTTGCAAACATTTGAGCATCTGTTTGTGAAAGAGATAGCGAGATAAAGAAGAAGATTTTTGGTTGAAATTATTATTATAGTCTTAGCAAAGGAAGTCGAGAGCAACGTTGCAAGTTTTCGATAAGAGAACTTTTGAGCAAAGTTTTTGAAACGATAAAAACATTGCAGGAAATTGGCTAAAAATTACTTTTTCTCTCTCAATACATTTTCTACTTTGAACATAATTTCCACCCCTTCACAATTGACTGCTCGTCCAAATTATTGAAATAATTGGGTAGCTTTTCATCATTATTTAAATAAATAATTCATTTCATGAAGATTGTTAAATAAATTTTTTAAATGGTTTTGTAAGTAATTTTTTTGATTAATTTATTTAATTAAATATTTTGAATAATTAAATATTTTTAAATCATTTATTTCATGATGATTGTTAAATAAAAATTTTTAAATGGTTATGTGTCATTTTTCTTGATTAATTTATCTAATTAAATAGTTTCAATAATTTATTTAATAAATATTTTTAAATAATGCATTTAATTATAATTTTAAAACAACTTTTTTATTCTTTGGTTCATAACCTACGAACGAATTGTTTGGTTATGTGTAGCATGAAAACATGTTTACAAGTCTCCCAGCAGTGCAAACAGTGATATAGCTTCACAAGGGCGAAAATAACACCCGCTTCAGTGTTAATAAATAAATTGCATTACCTCTGCACGAATAGGCCTATTCAAATGACCAATTGGAATGTTCACTTTGTAACCAACTCTCCCCAAATGGGATAATTATGACAGGATCTTTTGTGCGATCAGATTTGCTTTTGGTTTCTTCATGATACGAAGATCGGGAAATGTTTGCACACATTACCCATTCATTTATTTTCCAATTTTGTTTTGACCCTTTAATACTTACATTATCATTGTGTAAGGGTTAAATTATATTGAAGTTAGTGTTGAACTAATTCATTGATTAAAGTTTTTTTTTAAAGTCAATAAAATATAATCTAATTAAAGTTACATTTAACACCTATATTACCATTGGGTAAGGGTTAAATTACATTGAAGTTAGTGTTGAATTAATTCATTGATTACAGTTTTTTTAATGTCAATAAAATATAATCTAAATTAAAGTTACATTTGTTATAATAAAATATTAAAATATGTTTTGTTGTAACCAAATATTAAAGTTACATTTGTTATAATAAAATATTAAAATTGTTTTGTTGTAACCAAATATTAAAGTTACATTTGTTATAATAAAATATTAAAATATATTTTGTTCAACAACAAAAAACAAATTACGATTTGAAATTTTCTAAAGAAATATTCTGAACGTGAACTAGAACAAAATTCCTCTAAATGATGTCTAATGATGCTCTTGGTTTAATAGTAATTTCTACGGCCACCAACATTTTATTTACCCTGGTTTCCAATTTATTTGATTAATTCTTACCACCCACGTTCGCCATTTGTATGGTCGACGATAATATTTTAAAATACAATTAAATTTATATTTTAAAATAAAATTAATCAATTTATATTTTAAACTAAAATTAATAAATTTATATTTTAAACTAAAATTAATAAATTTATATTTTAAACTAAAATTAATCAATTTATATTTTAAACTAAAACTAATCAGTTTATATTTTAAAAAAAATGATTAAGCTGTAACATAATTTATGTAATTGACTAATGCTTAGTTGTCCACGTAGGTTTGAGGAAAGACCTCCGAACAACTGATAATAATAATGAAGCATTTCCGCCCGCAAAAAATATTGGTGAAACATTTCCCTTAACTGTGAATATGTTCATCATTTCAGGTCATTATTTTAAATGTTTATGGTTGTAATATTTTGTGAACTGAACAATCCTTTCTGTGAGTAAGAAACGAAAGGAAGTTGAAATAAAATTTGGTTAAAAAAGGTTTTAAGTTATTTGTTCCTTGTTACTCGGCTATTAGTGACTCTAAGTAGGCTTAAGTCGCCTCAAAAATTGTGAAAGATAAATTGTTTCGATGTTTAAACAGAAATTCGACTCATTGTGGTCTGACAACCCTAGGCCTATCTTTCACATCAAATTTTTGGGTTGTATGTCGCTGTAAATACAGTTTTGTCTTATCTAAATTGGGTAAACCGATTGATGTGCGCGCGCGCGCGAACAGGCACGCACAAGTACGTCTGTTGAAACCCGATACTTGAAACATTCATGATAGTCTGTCTCACCCTTCAAGAAATACAAAATACAAATATAGTCACAAACTTTGCATTGGTTCCTAAATCATGAAAGTAGAATGGATTTAATAGCAAGTCTTAAATCAACGAAAGTATAAAACGTTTAATCAAAAATGTATTAATTTAGAATGAATAGAAAACATTCATTATCTTGCATAGTGAACATTCATTCTATTTGTACATAAATACACTTTGAATGTTTTGCACATATAAATAATCCAAAAGCATTTGTAAACATGAAATATCCCTTTCATTCAGAAATAATTAAACGTAGAACATAATTTATTAGTTTCTAGATAAATAAAAACAATGGCTAATTATTTCCAGCATTAGAACAGACTTATTTCGTATTTTTAACTAGCCATGTTGATTTATATCTGATACTAATTTCATTGAGAGAGAGAGAGAAGTTCTTTGTGGATGTAGAGGAAGATTCGTTTGTTTGCAGTCCGCTTATAATAGGAATGCGTTTCACTTGGTGTGTGTGTGTGTGCGTGCGTCAGCCAGTGTGTTGTTGGTCTTTCATGTTGGTAAACTATGAAAATTAAGGAGGGTCACATAGAACGTGGGGGAGAAAGGAGGGTTAGTCTGGAACACCATTGATACTAACACACACGGGTTGTATTTATTTGGGAATAAATCATTTATAATGCAATGACTTCAATGTGGCAGATTTTATTGTGGTGTTGCCATTATTTTGAGATGTTTTGCTGGTAAATTATTTGTAATTAGTTTTACTTTGGTATAAATAAATTATAATGTTCATTTCTATTTATTTTGTAATTGATTCTAATTTTTGTATGCAGATTGTTTGTTTCATGTTTATTTGTGTACTCACCTGTTTCTAATGATATCATTTTAAATGTCTTTATTAAGCTATAACTATAATTGTATAACTAATTATTAAGTTATTAAATGCAATAGTATTTATAACTATAATTGTATAACTAATTATTAAGGTATTAAATGCAATAGTATTAAGTTTATGCGATTACACCATTGGCAATAAATAAACATGTTTATATGCATAGCAACAAGAACATTATAACCTCTTCCCTGCTATTGAGGTTTATTTTTATAATTTAAATAATGCCATTCTGACATGTGTGAATTTATGGGTTCCTGTGATGTTGGTTTGTAACATTAAGTAAATGTTTTAATGTTGTCTAATGTGTATTTTGATCTTCATTATCCAACTGTACACTCATTTTTGTTATTTATATCCACCAGTTATGTTCAAACCATGTAATTAAATTAAATCTGTTCTTAAACTCTAAAATAGATTGCCAGATTTCATGAGTTTTACACGCTTTAATAAATACCATCTTCTTTTGTTTCCTTCCTAAATATGACACAGTGCTAAGTAGAATATGGGACTCAAGTGTTATGTAAATAATCTTAATTGTTATCACACAAATGGGTGTTTCAGTTAGGTTGAAGTCTTAGGGCATGTGGGTTTCTTGAGTTATCTCTAATGTTGGAGATAGCGCTAGAAACAAGTCCATCTAAAAATACTAAGATTTTTTCCTTTTCCTTTGTTTTCATTTATGAACATTATATGCAGTACCTAAATTACTGCAACAAGCCACGACTTAAATTCAGACCAGTATTAAATAAGCGGAAGAAAATGAATATAAATCTGAAAAATATTTGTTGTATTAGGAGGAATATTTATTTAAGGCAGAAATTGCTAAATGCTAAATTCGAACGCGTGTCTAGTTTGCTGACACTGTTCGAACCCTGGCCAGATCGGCTGTAATGATAACGCCTACATATTTCTCTGCTGACTCTGTAACAATGACACGACTTTTATTTTCGTTTCTTCTTGGGTCGCAATTTTTATTCATTCTATTAGGAGAATAAAAATTATGTTCATAGAGGTAAATTATTTAAAGTTTAGTGTTGGTTAATATATTTTCAAGTTTTGTGACACCCACACACAAATAATTGATAGAATATTGTTTGAAATTATTGTCTTGTTCTGGGAAATGTTTGTTGAAATAATTATAAATGATGAATATATATTTAATTTTTACATTAATTCAATTCAATTAATATATTTTCTATTTGGCTTCATACAATATTTTACTGTTTAAATTGGATGAAGATTTTTCAAGTTTTGAATATATATACAAGTTATTCTACTAATTTATGCGGATGTATTTTCAATTTCTATCGCTTGTCACACGTCATGCAAAGTTTAAATATTTGAAACAACAAACAACGACACAACTGAGTTTGAATTAGACGATAAATTAATCAACACTTTTACATGTAAGAAGAAAGGAAGTTTGTTCTCCTTCGGTGAATTTTGATGTTTTGATGAATTTCCCCAAAATTTATTTATTTGCCAAAGTCTGCGAAGGTTGAAAAGAAGCGAACCATTTAAAGCCCATCAATTAGGGGGGAATTTGTTTATTTATTTCAGCGGTGCGTGCGTTGGCGAAACATTTTTTAATGAAATGCTGGCAAGAATTTCCTTTCTTTCGGCAACTCATTCGAGAAGTTTCGCCAAATTAATCAGTCAAAGGAACAGTTTCGGGTCGACGCTATTCAGCTTTGTTTCAAGACCCGTTTCATCAACATTACAATTAATTCGCATTTCAATGGACATTCTTTCAACCATGATCGCCGTTGTACGTCCGCGTATATAGGCTGGCGTGGATTAGGTTTAATTAACCCGTTAATGCCTTGCATATTTTGGCCCGAATGACGGAAATACATTGAAATAACAGTTGGAAATAACCTTAATATCTGGGTCGGATTCGTCCCTAACCCTTCGAGCCCCAGTGTTTGTTGCCACAAGGACTAAAAACCGTTGAAGTTATTATTGAAAATAACCTTTATTCAGTGGGAACATCAGTTCCCTTCACGTGTCGTAGTTACTGGAGTTCCTTTTCACCAGAAGTGGATTCGCCCGAATGTTCACAACCTCACAACTTGCAAGGAGCCAGCGTGAGTTGCATCTTCCATCCTCCGTCACGGTTGTTCGGTCCTCAGCAACCCTCACCGTCCTCATTGTTTCCATCCTAAGGACTGAACTACATTGAAGTTAACATTGAAACCAACCTTACTTTGTGTGACACATTCGTCTCTATGGTCAGTTGGGTGAACACCAAACACTCGCCTTGGGAGACGCTGCTTCTGCCTCGGGAGCTCTTCTTTAATCCATTGTTGCCTCGGCCTTATTTTATTTTATTTATTATTTTTATTTTATTTCTATTTATCTTTTTTTCTATTTTATTTATATTTATTATCTTTCTATTTTACTTTTTTTTCTATTCTATTGATTATCTTTTTTATTTTATTTCTATTGATTATCTTTTTATTTTATATCTAATATATATTTATTTATTTTATATCTAATATATATTTATTTATTTTTTATTTTATTTCTATTTATTATCTTTTTTATTTTATTTCTATTTATTATCTTTTTATTTTATTTCATTTATTATCTTTTTATTTTATTTCATTTATTATCTTTTATTTTATTTCATTTATCTTTTATTTTATTTATATTTATCTTTTTATTTTATTTATGTTTGTTATCTTTTTTTTTATTTATATTTATTTTTTTTTATTTTTATTATCTTTTTATTTTATTTATATATGTTATATTTTTATTTTATTTTATTTATTATCTTTTATTTATTTATTTTTATTTAGTTATTTTTTATTTTATTTCTATTTGTTATCTTTTTATTTTATTTCTATTTTATTTCTATTTATTATCTTATTTAGTTATTTTTATTTATTATCTTTCTATTTTACTTTTTATTCTATTCTATTAATTATCTTTTTTATTTTATTTCTATTTGTTATCTTTTTTATTTTATTTACATTTGCTATATTTTTTATTTTATTTACATTTGCTATATTTTTTATTTTATTTCTATCTATTGTATTTTTATTTATTTATTAATTATCTTTTTTATTTCATCTATATTTATTACCCTTTTTATTTTATTTCTATTTATTAACTTTTTTATTTTATTTATATTTTATCTTTTTATTTCATTTTTATTTATCATCTTTTTTATTTCATTTCTATTCTTTTTTATTTTATTTCTGTTTGTTATCTTTTTATTTTATTTTTATTTATTATATTTTTTATTTTGTTTATATTTATTATCTTTTTTATTTTATTTACATTTATTATCTTTTTATTTTATTTCTATTTATTGTCTTTTTATTTTATTTCTATTGATTATCTTTTTTACTTAATTTATATTTATTAGTTTTTTATTTTATCATTATGTTTTATATTTTAGTATTAATATTATTCTAGACTTGTATTTCCTTATTTGTTTTGTTGTATTTAATTTAAATAATAAGATTTGTTCAAATCGAGATCAAGTGCTTTTGCGAAAACCATTTTTTCTTTGGCCGAAATATTTCTTAAATTCATCCTCACTTATTTCTCGGATTAATTTTTTACGTTTCTCTTCGTCGACTGTGAAATTGAGAGTTTGGTTTCAGACCGAGAGTGTTTTGTGGAACGTCTCGGAGCAAAATCGTTTCGACAAGGTTGGCTTTGGAAATTATCGGAGGATAAAATCAGCGCACCTGGCAAAACATGGAAGTTCACACACCCCAAATATTTCACTTTATTTAATCGATGTTTCGAGATTCTTATTCTGTTGGTATTTGATAAAGTTTTTTTAGATTGTTCTTTTTGTTATTGTTGAGTTTGTTCTTTTTGTTGTTGTTGGATTATTCTTTTCAATTGGTTATGCTAAACTGTTTGATTTGGAAAAAACAGCTTACACCGTGAAAGCAAATCGGCAACACAAGGTAACAAAACTTGTATAGGAAATTTTATCTAAAAAATTCACATTGGGATAATCCATTAACAAATTTCCAATTAATCTATACTGTAAACAAATCGTGAATGTCAGTCGTATGAAATGGCAAATAAATCACCGTTAAAAGACTGAGCCGAGTGCCACAAATGTGCATTCATTTGTGCCGCGAGTGAAGAGGTTTGTGTTGACTTTTCCAACGTGAAACAAAATACTTCGCTGCGATGTGTGTCATCTGCAAAGGTTTCTGAGAGGGGAGGTTCGAGTTGCCCTCTAATGCCCGAGGGGACGTCAAAGTGCCATGCAATAAAGGTGGTTTTCAATAACAACTCCATCGTAATTTAGTCTTTATGGAAATTATAGTTCAGGCATAGAAGGTTGAGTAATCCGTTGATGTAAACAAAAATGGATAAAATTGTAAGTAAATTATCGATGGATGATAATGCTCCATTTTGTCTATTCTCTAAAGTGAATTGTTTATTTTTTTACTCTTTTAAATATTATTTTTTTACTCTTTTAAATATTATTTTTTTACTCTTTCAAATATTATTTTATTCTTTTCTTTCGAAATGTTGATCTATAAAGATAATATTCATTTGTTGTTTTTAAAATTATATTTTCGTTGTAATGGATATGTTTGTCTTTTCGTTGAAATAGTTTGTTAGATTTATTTTCTTTCTTTTTTTACTTTGAAACAAAACGACAAGATGTTCTTCTCACTTGAACTTAATTTGAATTCTACAAAATGGTCGAGTGTTTGTTTTCATATGTCCACATGGCACAATTTTAAACGGAAAAATGTTTTGTTTCCACATTCCACCCCAGTTTCGAATGTTCGTATTTACTACAAATATTTAGTTTTTAAATATTTGTTAATGGTTGCACATTTGTTGTATTTTCTGGCTTCAACACTTTGACCTTTTGTTCTGGTTTTAATATAGAATTAATTTATCAATCGTTTGATTTTCATATTTTTTAATTAAGTAACAAACTCCAAACAATTCATCCAAAAATGAAATAATAAGTAAAATATGAAACGCTTCCAACTGTTACAATCTTGAACCAATCAATGGTCAATAGTTGTTGGCTTTGTTGCCCACTGCTTTGAAATGTTTTGTTATAGGCCTATCAATCATATTTAAGAATTAAACGACTCGTTTGTTAAATACTTTGTAAATGGATATGTCAGAGTGTCAAATCTGTTTGTTAACACGGCCTTTCTTTTCAGGAACGACCATTTTTCTTCAAAAATATGTTTATTTTTGGGAAAATAATTGTTTATAATTAAATCAGATTGATAATTTCATTCGAATGTCCCTGTGGATGTCGGTTTTCCCTAATTGATCGTGCTTTGTTAATTAATTTTTAATTGCTATTACAAGTCGCCGGTTATACCACGTTGGAAACAACGCTTCTCGTTCATCAGAGAGGTTAAGCAACGTTGGGTCTGGTTAGTACTTGGATGAGTGAAAGTCTAGAAAGTCAATGTTGTTGACATTTCGTGCAGTGAATGTGCATTACATCCACACCCCCATCCGTGTGTACCTAATCACAAAACAGACAAATATTACTCCACAACATGATTTATGACTTTGCGGGCATTAATGTGAAGGAAATTTTTAAACTGCTGCCCTCAGCCGTCCAGGGTTCGCTCTTC
>JARUHE010307527.1:0-12322 GCA_031471125.1 Archaeomysis grebnitzkii | reverse complement strand
TATATATATACATATATATATTTATATATATATATATATATGTTTATGTTGTCACAATGTGTTATACAATAACAAACAAACGGATGTTAAAAATTTTCCAAAATCGAGGAAAGCTTCAAAAAAATATTGGAGAATGAAAAAATTGCCGATTCCATCTTTTTTTCCATCAGCAAATGAGTAAACATATTCGCGTTGGTCATCTATCGGGTCCAAATGCGACAAATTTATGTCTGGTCTTTGGAAATGATTACTTCGATTGCCAAGATGAACAAGGGGAAAGAACCATCACAGAGAATTCATTTTCTGCTCAACAAATAGAAATTTTACAGAATTTGTCTCCAGTTTTTTGCTTGTTTTTCTTTCATTTAGTAAATGCGTTTCTGTATTGTTGATAAATATATTTAAATGTATTTGTCTTAGGAAATCATTACAACAATTGAAATTATATTGACTTGAATAAACACTGTTTTATCTACTGTTTTTCAAATATAGAACAAGATTTATGCAGATAAAAATATTTTTTGACAAAAAACAGATTTATAAAAACTTGGAGTGCACGTTATAGCATTATAGTTGAGACAACAAGTATTGAAACTTGAAATAATGGAGTAGACATGGACTTGGGTACTTAGTTAGGGACACCTAACTATTAACCCAGACATATCGTAATTTTAATTATAAAATGTATATTATACAAGATCAGTCAAATCCAATTGTAAACTTAATTTCAATTGTATATTAGACTATTCTTCTAAAGTCATGAACCTTAACATAATTACAGTTAAGATATTAAAATGCTAGAAAGCATAACATAAATATTTATTTTATTTTAGTGGATATCTTAAAGTTATTGAAATAATAACATGAACATTACACGGATTTACCTTATATTTTAGTGAAAAAAAGTGAAGGAAAGACCAACAAGCTGTAATTAAAATTGATTAAACTTAAAATCTATATTGGAATAAAGTTAAAGGAGTTAAAGCAAAATTTTACAAGTGTGAGAATGACAAAATAATTACCAAATAGCAAATTGAAACGTAATCGAAAATAATTTTATATTCATCTGATATAAAACAGTTAATAGATTATTAATATTGAATGCAATTATTTTATTTTTACGAAAATACAGAAAAAAATCAATAATCATTAACAAGGCTTGACACTTTTTTTAATGTTCGACTATAAGGTAGAGATATGTATATATGTTATTGTTTTTGTTCTTAATTATTTTGAGCTCTCTCTGTGATTACAAGTTTGGTTGTGCTGGAAAAGCCGTCTATTATATTTGGCTTTTTTACTAATTGGATACGAGTAGGTTTCATATCTGCTTCGTCTATGTAATACTTGAAAATGATGGCTTTTTTGCAAGGATAGTTATAGGAAAGTTGTTCGACCTATTTACGGTCTCACGCTGCTTTGAGATAATAGGTAAGTTAGTCTTCTGAATACGCATTTTTTTAAATACGGACGAGGTAATTTATTAAAATTTGTCATGATAAAATTTGATGATTTCTTGTTTTTTACAATATTAAAACTATTGTACGATATTATGTCCCTTTCAACTCTTTTTTTTTATTATAGAATATTATACAGCACATTAGCTACAATGGCAAAGAGCGCTGTCGCCAACAGCATCTGGTGTTCCCAGACGGTCACCCATCCAAGTACTAACCAGACCCAACAGCTCTCTATGGTTATTTGCTGTATATACACACACACAAACACACACATATAAATATATATATGAATACATATATATATATATATACATATTGATTTTTACATCGGTATATGTGTATGTGGGGGGATTAGCTTGAAAACAGATTTTGATTTAATCGTTAGTCACCAAAAAAGTATAAAAGTAGAAAAAAGTGGAAGGAAAGGTGAAAAGTTTTGTGTGAGCAAGACTAAGATGTTGAGGGAGACAATCTATCTTCTTATTGGGCAAATTCCATACATAATGTTGGTGTCATTTTATCAACTTTTACCTTCCCTTTATTTTGGTCTAAATTTTCCGCAGCTTTAAACGCGATGTGTGTTTCTTTTTGTCTCTTTCATGGTCGAACAAGTATTTCAAATAGATCATAAATTCTTATGAAAATATTTCCAATATATAATACATAAGCCTTAGATTGTCGTGTTTCCATTTACTTCGAACCACAAACCTGAATATTGAAAATGGAAAAAAATATGTTTGATTTTATTAAAGTATATTATTATATATATTATTAAAGTAGATTATTATATAGGTTATTAAAGTATATTATTATATAGATTATTAAGGTATATTATTAAAGTAGATTATTAAAATAGATTATTATATAAATTAATAAAGTATATTTTGGTATATTGATTATTATAATATATTATTGTATAGATTATTATAATATATTATTGTATAGATTATTATATATATTATTAAAGCTGATTATTATATAGATAATTAAAATAGATTATTAAAGTATATTATAATAAAAATTGTTAAAGTAGATTAATTTTTGTTAGGCCGAAATCGAGCAGGAAAATCGCTGGATAAATACCAAGCCAGTCGATAAGCAAGACTAACTGGTAGACGATGTTAGAGTTGCTCCCACTAAAAATCACTTGAAAGAACCATAAACTATGCACCCAAAGATTGATCCAAGGAAAAACAAATGCTACTGGGAAACGACTAAAAAAAAATTAAATTAACTTTTAAACCAAATTAAAGCCAAGATAGAGCAACAGGCCAAACTTGATGATCATTAGCTGGAGTATTAACCGTTACATCTATATTAAAATAAGCCTGCCCACTTGACAAGAACGATAGTTAAAAAAATCAATGTTATTAAAATAAAAATAATCATTTTGTATCAATAAAAATAAAAATATCCTCTCTATACTCGTTAATAACATCAATCTTATAAAAATTAAAAATCACTTCATTATTCAATCGCGAACAAAATTATATATTTAATATTTAGTAGGTTCAGAAAATCTTGAAAACATTATAGACATTATATATAAGACAAAGGAAGCAGAATATTTTTATGTTCAGAAAAATTGTAAACAAAGGTATATATATAAGGCAACAGTAGGAGATGGCGCACGTTACTATTCACCCAATGCGTCAGAATCTTCTTGAAATGCTTATAGATTCAGAAAAATTGTGAACATAAAAAAAAATAACATATGCAAGGCAAAGGAAGGAGATGACGCATATCCCTATTCACCCAATGCATCAAAATCTTCTTAAAATATTTGTAGGTTAAGAAGAATCGTGAACAAAAAATAATATATGCAAGGCAAAGGAGGGATATTACGCACGTTACCGTTCACCCAATGTGTTGGAATCCCCTTCAAATATTTTTTTTTACTCATCAGCAACATTATGAAAAACACATTGACTGCAGACTTAAAATATTCCCGGTGAGAACAATTAATTGCCTCACTAGGAAGAGCATTCTACAATTTACAAAAAAATGGAACAAAACATCTGGTATATTGATATGTTTTGTAATTTATAGAAGAAGAAGCATAATCATTTATAGTTAATGTATACCTAGTTGACCTGACATGAGTATATAGAACAAATAGCCGAGGATGCAGTGGGTGGTCCACATTATTGAATATCTTTTACAGAAGTGATAGGCCGGCAATTCTCCTCCGTTTTTCAAGATCAATAGAGACATTAGGCAGGAAGAAGCGGATGTTAATAAGATAACGATTTATTAGTTTTAGATGTCATTCTGCAGCTGAAGACCAAACAGGCGAACAGTATTCAAAACATGGTAAGATAAATGCATAAAAAGACTTAATTACATCCTCATAATTACCAAGAGTCCTAAAACATTAACGGATGAGTCCACTTTTCTGGGAAGTAGAAGCTGCAATGGAGCGTAAATGCTTCTCAAAAGTAAGTTTATCGTCAATGATCACACCCAATAGCCTAAGGGCTTAGATACATCCAAATAAGTCCTACAGAAAGACAATGGTTGGTGAGGAGGATACAATTTTAAAGATCTACTAACCACGATGGAGTGGGTTTTTATGGGGTTTGGTTTCATACCCCATCTAACACACCATGTATGAATATTGAGAAGGTCCCTATTTAGAGAATTGGCAACAGCAGAACGAACAGCAGGTGATCTAATTTCAGAGTATAATGTAGTATCATCAGCGTAGGAGACAATCTTGTTTTCAAGATTATCCCATATATCAGCTGTGAACAAGAAAAATAATAGTGGTCCCAAGACACTGCGCCGTTGGAATCCAGAAGCTACAGACTGAAAACTACTGAATGTCCCATCAACCGAAACAAGTTATTTTAGGGCAGATACAAATTCTTTAAATATATTAAAATCAGGTCTTCCCAGACTCATAAGTTTCAATATGTACAGCAAGCCCGTGTGGTTAACTAAATCAAATGCAGATCTGAAATCAAGAGAGATTAGTCTTGATTCAGCACAATTATCTAAAGAGTGTTGCAGGTCATGAGTTAAAACAAGTAGAGCATCACGGGTACCAATACCTTTTCTGAAACCAAACTGCGTTGGAGGTAAGATATTCTTCATACTAACATATTTATAAAGCCTCCGATAAATTATTATATCGATTATTAAAGTAGATTATTATCTATATTATTAAAGTAGATTATTATCTATATTATTAAAGTAGCCTATCATATAGATCATTAAAGTAGATTATCATATAGATTATTAAAGTGTATTATTATATAGATTATTATAATAGATTATTAAAATAGATTATTATTTAGATTATTCAAGTAAATTATTATATAGATTATCAAACTAGATTATTGTATAGATTATTGAAGTAGATTACTAGATAGATTATTAAAGTATATTATTGTAAAGATCATTAAAGTAGACTATCATATATATTATTAAAGTAGATTATTATATAGATTGTTACAGTATAATGTTATACAGATTATTATAGTAGATTATTATATATATTTTAAAGTATATTATTATATAGATTATTATATCGATCATTAAAGTAGACTATCATATAGATTATTAAAGTAGATTATTATGTAGATTGTTACAGTAGAGTACTATACAGATTATTATAGTAGATTATTGTATAGATCATTAAAGTAGATTATTATATAGATTATTAAAGTAGATTATTAAATAGATTATTAAAGTAGATTATCATATAAAATATTAAAGTAGTTTATTATATAGATTATTAAAGTATAGGTTTTTAAAGTAGATAATTATATAGATTATTAAAGTAGATTATCATATAGTTTATTAAAGTAGATTATTATATAGATTATTAGAATCAATTATTGCATAGATTGTTAAGGTAGAGTTTTATATAGATTTTTAAAGTAGATCATTATATAGATTAGTAAAGTAGATTATTATATAGATTACGGTATATATTATTAAAGTAGAGTATTATATAGCGTTTTAAAGTAGATTATTATATATATTATTAAAGTAGATTATTATATAGTATTCAAGTACCATTGGAATGAGACGTTTTTCAAATAAAAAAAATGAGAATAATGAAGTTATAAATTGTTTTGTGTTGTACATTGCATACTGTGAAAGTATACCATAGATATAATTGTTAACAAAAAATAATAATTAATACATTCATTATTCTCATTTTTCCTGGTGAAACAATATTTGTTATGCCGCCAACATACTTCCATACTTTAATGCAAATACATTCATCTTTTTAATTTAGATTAACTTGCAGTTAGTTTTTTCATGTTTTAGTTTCTTATGTATAAAAAAATTGATATAAAAAACTCACAACTCTAAATAAATGTGATATTCGTATTATGTATAGCTAATAAAGTATTACAATCTAATATTGTGGATGTAAATACGATTTTGATAAAGTTGTATGCATGCATTAAGTATTTTTACTTATATTTGACATTGTCTATATAATATTGTTGGGTAAACATTTTTGGGAAATTTAAAATTTATTGCAAGTTAACTGAAATCATGAAGAACTATGTAAGTGTAAGGAAAACGAATAATTACAATTATAAAATATTTAATAAATATTGAACAAGTAAATACAGTTTGTTTTTTAAACAATTTTATGAAACTTCTGTACTGAAAATCAAAATGTTTATGAAGAATAAATGTTCCAACACATTTAATTTCAACGTCAAAATCTTAATTCAATTTGTAAATAATTTTGGAAAAAATTTCTAAGAATTAATTTGTGATATATGAAAAGAAAATTTGTTCCAACAAATCATGGATAATTGAATAATTAGATTAAATCTTGATTTTTCCAAACAAAAGAAACGGACAAATTTGTTGTTAATTCTTTATTTTCCTGAATGTATCTTAAAATTCGACTTTTGCTTCTTTGTAAATAGAAACAATATATTGAGAATATTTTATTATTCGAATACTTCGTAAAATTTAAAATATTTTCATTCTTATGAATGAAATATATAAAAATAATTATGTTTTTATGAAATTCAACAACAAACTAATTTGTTAACTGTTTATAATTTGACTAAATATTTTAAAGTAATTCCAAAAAATAAATTGTTTTCTTGGACAATTTTTTTTTTGAATTAAACTAGCAAAGCCTATTTTTGTGTCCCTGAAGACCACTTAAGACTGTCTTTGTCCAATGTCGCTGCCTTCAGATCTGTTGGAGGAGAAACGCTGCTAGAATAGTGCCTGGCCTCAGACTTGTCCGCATACACACAGTCATTCACATGCACGTACATACATACAGGCAGACACACATGCGCTCACATGCAAACATACACGCATACGCTAGCATGCAAACAGAAACATACCCAATCCAAGTCAGACACAGTCGCACTCACATGTACGGATGCACACACGCATTCACATGCATACATACACACATTCGAATGCATACGAACGCAGTTACATTCCCGCACACATCCCCACTCACATGCGTATATTAACGCACTCACATTCAGACACATACGTATTCACATCCATTTACACAAACGCGCACTTACATGTACTTACCCACACACTCATTAAAATGCAGACACACACAGACTCACACGTACAAGTTCATGCACTCACATGCATGGGCGCATACACACTGTCAAATAGACACACATATATTCATATACATACACATACATTCATATGCAGACACGCAAACTAACATACATACACACACATTTACATGCAGAAACACACACCGCATTGACATGCACGCACACACGCACTAATATACAGAAACACAAATACACAATGACATTCACGCACGCACATATCCTTATACAGACAACCACACACTAACATTCAGACACACTTGCATATACATGCAGACACACCCACCCACCCACACACACACACACACACACACACACACACACACACACACACACACACACACACATACACAAACATACACACACACACACACACACACACACATGCATGCACACACTCACTCATATGCAGACACACACACTCACATGCGCGAATATGTGTACTCACATGAACACACACGCATTTACATGCACATCCATTCTCCTTCACATGCAGACACAAACACACACATATACATAGAAACACATGCACACACATTTAGATGCACACGTACTCACCTGCACGCACACACTCACTCGCATGTACGCACATGTGTTTTGTGAAAATTAACATATGAACATCACTAGTTCAACAACTTGATAAATGTTAAAAATAAAATGAAAACATTAAAAGGTTAAAGAAAAGTTGTGCAGTATATGCATTGCTTTTTCGCCTTGAAAGTTTAATCATTTTTAGTATGTGTTGAAGAAACAATTCTCAACGAATTTGACATTTACAATTTATAACAATACGTTATACATATACACATTTCTAACAGTGGTCGAGCTCGGCAAGAAACCAGTTTCTTGTAGCCAAGTTCCTAGTTTTAATCAATTATTTTATTTACATAGATGGCAACACGAGTACATGCAAACAACTCAAAAGACATAAAATCAGCATTCTAAAATATAATTTCTTAACACCATATTCTTAACCTTATGTTTAATTAGGAAAATAAGGGAACAATGCATATCTCCAACTATAGGTAACTTTAATGGTGACATGATTAATCAAATATAGACCCTTGTGGCATTGAAATAAATAATTTAAGCTTAGAAAAAATGTCTTTATTATAATGGAGATACTGTTCCTTATCACTCAAATAACTCTCAAACCAATCCAATGTATTCCCGCGTATTTTAATTTTTTCCAACTTATGAAATAAAATGTCATGCATGGTTACTGTTTCAAATGTCTTAGTAAAATCAAGAAAGATTTCCAAACTTATTACTATCTAAAGAATTTAAGACGTGATCTGTTAACGACAAAACAGTTGATGTAGTAGATCTTCCCTATCTAAGGCCATGTTGATAGCTAGTAAAATTTTCATTTCATTGAGATGTTTTTTAATTGAATATTTACAAGTATTTCCAATATTTGTTTTACTAAATGTTAGCAACACTGGTATCGGTCTATATTTAGCGAGCTCGATTTTGCATCCTTTCTTATAAATTGGAAAAACATTTGCTATTTTCAGTTTAGAGCAGAAATTGTACTGATTAAAGAACGGTTACATATATGTAGTAATATATGATTGCTTCAATAACGTCTGTGGCCACTTTCCTTGAGAACTCAGTTGACAATGAAACTAAATTTAGTTTAATACATTGTGTAAACCAATAAAAATATACTTAAAAAGACATAAACTTAGAACTTCTTAATTAAGTTTATAGGTTATGATAAAATGTACCCCTAATATGAATCCTTGGCTATGGAACATTGAGTATACGTAAAAGTCTTAAATAAGTTTACTTATGAAGGTAAACTTTGTTTTTTTGCAGAATAAAAACTTGTTAACCCACAGTATTTATTAAATATTCTCGCATTTGTTTAATAATTCAGGTGTCTAGACAGAAAATGAAGAGATATTTCCTAGAAAATACACCCAACACACCAATTACATTTGTTACACACTTTGAAAAACCATTTCGGCGCAACTTCTCAATTATCATAAACTCTGGATTGCAAAGGTGTTCACAATATATGATAATTAAAAAAATATTATTTGTTTTTTCTTTAGTTATATTTGAACTTTCAACTACATACAATTACAATTATAAAATATTTGTAAACACTTCGATGTGTTTCCTTGAGTTGGGTTTGGTTAGATTTTATTAAGGTCTTAAGCTAGTTTTGCGTACTTTTCATGGGTTGTATGAATTATTTCTCAAAAAGTTAACTTTACATTTAATTAATAACAGATAAATTATATTGTTTATAAATAATATATAGATCATAGTACCAGCTAGACAAGTTTATAACGACGTAAATGTAAGCTACTTAATTATATTTTACAGCATTTCATGGTAGAACAATAATTTGTATAGCTAATAACATTTTAATTAAACATAAAATGCATTTACTATTGTTAATAGTTTGTTTGGTAAGCTTGTAGGGTGACCGTAAAGTTTGCTCTTAAAAACCATAAATTCCCCACTGAACATTTCGGAAGCTGAACGTAAGATTACAGTTTCAGAATAAGTTAGAAAAAAGTAAATTTTATTTACTTTTTTCATTACACGCGTTGCTAAGACTGCGTTTTTCTTGCTAAAGTTTTGCGAAATGCAACATACTCTTTGCCAAAAAGTTACTTAAACATCTTGACATTCACATAATTTAAGTAAAAAAACCATAAAGTTTGCTTAAAAACTCTTTTTTCCTTCAAAAATTAACTCAACTTTACTTTTTTTTTAATTTTCGAAATGTAAGCGTTACTGTGCAGACAAGTAACAAAAACCTCTCGAGATTTCGCACAATTTAGGCAAGAATAAAATAGAGCTTGCTAAATGTTTACTTTTTTCAGATTACTTGCTCAAACTTCACTTTTTTCTTGCTGAAACTTTACGAAATTTAACCGTTTCTATACAGACAAGTGACGAAAACCTCAAGAAATTTCGCACAATTTGTCCACGAAAAAAGTAAAGCTTGCTGAATTTTTACTTCTTATTTCTGATTATTTGTTCATACTTTACGAAAAATAGAACTATTTCTTTGCTCAATAAGAACCATTTCACTGTAATATATTTTAGAACAACACACCAGACAACATATATCATGTCAAAACTGTTTTGTGATTTAAACCATAAATTAAGGTATTTCAGAACCAAAGCCACCTCAAATTAATACAAAGTACCTCTTGCAAGAAATAACTTGTATTATTTTAAAATGGCCTGAATTTCACATGGTCCCAATTCACAGTTTAAATTACACCACAATGTTAACACAATAAAAGCTACCCCATGTGCTATTTCAAAATGTTTCAAAGTAAAACAACGCCTGCTATTATGGCGTAATTATTTTAGATTTCTTGAAGAACTCCAACTTTTACCTTGCTGGACGAGGCATGGTATTAAACTGAACACCCACATTTATTATGTGGAACGCCGGCTCTAATATTACCGCCAAATAGAGTTCCCAACAATTGAAATTTAGAAAATGATGTGTTCGAGCGTGTCATATGGATTTATTTTACTTTTATTTATAGATGTTGGTTAAATTTATCAAAAAATAAATAATGAATGTATATACACTAACCCATAACAATATTTTAACGATACAGATATATTCAAAAACTAAAATAAAAGTTTTAATATATCAATCAAAAGTTATCGAAGATGAAGACTTAGCCGGCTTATTTAAAAACATTCTTTCACTAAGGATTATTGCCAGTCAACTCTAGAATTAGTATTTGTGATTTTTCAATTATTTGTCTATATATATAAATATAATTATTTCAAGAAATACAATTTCATCTACACTTTAAAAAGGTTTTCAACAATGAAAGTAAGCTAGCTGGGTACTGTTAATTGTATTCAAGTCTTAAACAAATAAGGATCTTAGCAAAATGCCTACATATACATTCGGTGGATAAAAGCATGATAAAAGCAACAAACATATGACTTTACTTTTTTTAACGACATGTATCTGACTTTTATTCTCTTCCAAATAGCAAAATGTCGACACATAGACATTCGGTGGCTGAAAACATGATAAAAGTATCAGACATACGACTTTCTTTTTTTTACGAAATGTATACGGCTTTTATCTTCCTCCAAATGGCGACATTTCGACACAGACATTCGAGGTCTAAACGCTTGATAAAACCAACAGATAATTTGGAACGCAACATTTAAGAAAAATTTCTTAACAAAAACGCAACTTTTCGCAGGCAAGATGTTCACTGGGGCATTTCTGACCTTTCTTATTTGTAAACTAAAAACATAATTTAAGCTCAAATCTTATGAAGGTTTGAATGTTTCATTCCTCAAAGACTATTCCCCAAGGTTTATAACAATATAAGTAATTATTGTAAATTATAATGATGATGAAATAATGATGAAACCAATACTTTAACAAATTATATAATTTTAAAATAATTTACAATTATAAACTACGAAGACAATTTATAAATAATGATGAAACCAATACTTTAACAAATTATATAATTTTAAAATAATTTACAATTATAAACTACAAAGACAATTTAGAAATAATGATGAAACCAATACTTTAACAAATTATATAATTTTAACATAATCTATAATTATAAACTACAAAGACAATTTAGAAATAATGATGAAACTAGTATTTTAACAAATAATACAATTTTAATATAATTTACAACCCCCCAAGAAAAGTAAGTACGTGTACTATACGTACGTTACGTACCAAACGTACCTCAACTGAATAAGCACGTACTTGGCACGTTGTATCCACAAAAACACTTACGTACGTAATTTGTGAATACAAAAATACCAGACCAGGACATATTTTGTGAGAAAGTATGTTTTTTACAGCGTACGTTTGGTACGTAAGGTGCGTACAACGTACGTCTGGTAAGCGTACGTACGTACAACGTATTTGTTCTGGCAGGGAAGTGGTTAAATACATATTTCAATAACATAACATTACCAGCAACATAACAATAGCATTAATTTCATTAACAATAACACAATAGCGAAAACATATTTTTATCAAAGTTACAAAAAATAGATTATGATGGATTAAACAAATTAAATTGCTGTAGGACGAGAACTTAAAAATACATTTTTCAATTTTGAAATAAATAAACCAATTAAGGCTTTATATATTTTTTTAAATTCAGGAGCAGATTAATTTTCATGCCTAGTCACACAGATACGATTATATTGAGGCTGTAAAAACGTTATAAAAGAAATACATATTTACTTTCATCTTTTGTCATGTGAAATATATATATATATATATATATATATATATACATTTTGGAG
>JARUHE010307516.1:0-12323 GCA_031471125.1 Archaeomysis grebnitzkii | reverse complement strand
TTGCTACTGGCAGAATGCTAAAGTTGACCAATTCTTGAACTCCAATCTTCAAGATGTTATATTCGTTGGTGAGCTCCAACAACCCAAAAATTAAATTTCTGGCACCCTGTGTCACACTAGTAATGGTGGCTTATGAATCTTATGTAACTTACTTAATTTTGCCTATTACTTGATACAACTTTAGTGAAATATGATAATATGGACATCAATCGAAGGCAAAAGAGCTGGAGAATACCTTAATGTAAGTAGTTTTTATATTTCTTTAGAAAAATATTTCTTCAATAGGAAATACGGAGGCGGGCTAAACTGTTAATTTACCAAAAAGGGTCCCTGTTGGTAATATTAACCATTAAAAAATTGGCGCCGGCAATTCAAAAACATTGCTGTCAAGTGCTGCCAAGCTTAAAGTTCTGCACTACCTCTGTACCTACGATTCTACGAGAAAGATGGGTTAGATAAGGTCAGGTTCTGTTTTTTCTATAATATCCAAAGAATTGGGTTAATACACCATTGTCGTAAAAATGAGTAGCCGTCGTAAAGTTTCACCAAATTAAGTCAGCTCACCGCAGCACCACCAACAGCTTAATTTTCTATGTAATTTGACAACATTCGTTTCTTGTTGAAAAAACTTGACTTGTAACTTAATTGAATTTACAAATATGCTTTAGTCAACCATCAAATAATTTCATTTTCCTTATTCAATAACAAAAACATGTCAATAATGTAGCCTAGTCTACATATTTTCAACTCAAAGTTCACAATCTTAAGCGTAATGAAAAGATGAACAATTTTGTACGCTAGGAATGTTGGATAATATAGCTTAATTGAAATATAAACATAATAGACTTATGAAGTAGTCTAGCAGAACCACTGATCAGATCATTTTTTAGCAGACGAAGCAAAAGGGCCATTCTTTCAGAAATCTAAGGGCCGTTCCTTCACAACGGGATCCGATACTGGATTGGATCCAAAATGGTGGTTTCTGTTCTTTTACAAATTTATACATGGGATCCAACCCCAGACTTTGGAATTTTGATCCGCCAATCAGTAACAAGTTTTATGATGATAGTCAATCATGGCCAATGTTGACATTAGATAAACATCATTCATTCGATTAAATAAAATTCAAATACAATTGTTAGTACTTCATTTTCATAAAATGTTTGGTCATAATTACTTGTTTATGATATAATAATACAAATGATAAATGATTATAATACTAGTTGTATGGAATAAAATATATTTATTTTAGATTGTCATTTGTTTTTCATGTCGTCTGCACATTTTCGACCAACATATTTGCCTCATTGTTTGTTTTTGTTTTGAAGTTGTCAAGGGGGCGGTTGTGTTCTTTTGGAAATATTGGAAATTCCATTTTGTACCGTACTCTTGGATCCGATCCGAAGCGTCTTATTTGTGAAAGAACGGATACGAGAGTACGGTACAAAGTGGAATTTCCAATATTTCTAAAAGAACATAACCGGCCCCTTTGACAACTTCAAAACAATGAGACAAATTTATTGGTCGATAATGTGCAGACGACATGAAAAAAACAAATGACAATCTAAAATAAATCTATTTCATACAACTAACATTATAATCATTTATCATTTGTATTATTATATCATAAATAATAATAGTAATTATGACCAAAAATTTTATGAAAATAAAATACTAACAATTGTATTTAATCGAATGGGCGGTGATTAGCTGATGTCAACATTGGCCATGATTGGCTGTCATCATAAAACTTGTCGTTGATTAGCGGGTCAAAAATCCAAAGCTCGGTGTAAGTCTGTGGTTGGATCCCATGACTTAAATCTGTAAAAGAACAGAAACCACCATTTTGAATCCAATCTAGGATCGGATCCCGTTGTGAAAGAACGGCACTAAAAAATTAGTTGGTTGGCAGGGTTACCAGAGATCAACTGTGGGCTTACCACTTTTTATGAGAGAAAATGATCTAGAATCTCAAAATAAATCCGCTAGAATAATCTAGATTGCACAATGACAACTTAAAAACATAGAAATGGAGCCTTAAATCATGTGTGTTTAATTGTTTTTACTTACTTTAAAAACATCTAGATGACAAAATGTATCACCTAGGTTAGCTAAAAACAGCTAGAGTGGCAAGATTGTATGGTTGGTAACTTGGAAGTTGGTAGTCAGATTCTAGTGCAACCACCCGGTCTATCGGACATTCCACAAGAATATTCCTTGATGTCCAGCCAACAGCACACAATGTGCATAGCTCACGAACTTCCTGTAGAATGCAATGCCTAGCTGATAAGAAAGTACAATTCAAGCGTAAGCGAGCTTGAATGACCTCTTCCCTCTTACTCCATCGAAAAGATGAAGGCAACGCAATAGGGACAACGTTGATGTCTCGCAAACAAGATCTGCTGAGGGACCACTCATCATGCCATTATTTATTGCACACATTCCTAATCCAAAAACGACATTCGATCACAGATATATAGACCACCGTTATTTTACGATTGCAAAGTACGTTCTTAGCAAGCTGATCGGCTCTCTCATTCTCTACAATACTTTAATAATCCGGAACCCAAATGAAAGTAACAGAAAAATTTCGTGAGGACAAAATCTGCATAATTGGTGTCATTAAATAGTGCATAGAAACCCCACTTCGGATGGACATGACGACACTCAAGCTATCACCTAAGATACATAATTCACCAAGGGCATATGACCTAATGAGTTGTAATGCTTTTAGAATGGCAAAAGTCTCAACAGTAAAATTTTCAGGCTATCAGACAAACGAAAGTCATGCTCCCGTTTACCCATAACAATGCCACAACCACACTTACCATCTATAACAGAAACATCAGTATAGACTTCCACTGAAAAAAGAATCAAGAAATTGCTAGCAATTAAACCCTGGAAATTGGAACTTATTTTCGATCCCACTTTGAAGTGAAGAGTTCTGCATTTTTTTATCCTGAATATGATTGGCCAGTGTATATTGGCAATGTAAATGTACATAAATATCGAGTGCATCACGCTGACGAATAGTTTTGGAGTGAACGTGAAACTGCATCAGTGTACAAGGATGACATATTTTGGTGGGCGAGACTATGGAAGGAACTGACGGCAGTTTATTTAGATGGAGGTTGAAACTGAAAAGAAGCTATAAGACTATAACTAATTCAGTAGATAAAAAGGAACATATGCAATGAACTATTTTAGTGATTCCACAGTATGAAAAAAGACAGCAATTTAAAAAATGAACATAAATCCGTCACTAGTTCACCCATTTTTCGGGTGCTCCTCCCTTTCCCGCCAAGTGTTAACGACTTTTTGATCAGCTGATATGTTCAATCGAGTTTCCAGATTGTTTTATTTATGACCAACCTCCTCAGGTTAGGCTTTTAAAAAAACCCCGTTCAATCATGAAATTATATGTTTGTTATTTTTTGTTATAAAAGTTTTCATTTTATACATATTCTCACGAATATTTTCAACAACTTTTGTAGTGGTATACATAAGATAAGCATTTTGCCTATGTTCGGTCTTTTTTCCATTGAAGTTGGGCTATAAACACAAAGCAGCATCTGGTACCATGTGTTCAATTGAAAACTCCTTCAGTTAATCATAACACTCTGTTGATGATGCATTTACCCTGCAAACATTGTTGTGCCAAGAAGTGCACATTTTTGGACAGATTTGGAACAATTCGATATGTTCGATCATCTTAGAAGCCATTGCTTTGTAAGTTAAATTGTTTTTTATAACTCAAACAGAAGTTCTAAAAATAAAAAAATATATTATTTATAAATATTAGATTATATGGATTTAATCAATTTTACCATGATTTTGGAACTAAAATAGTGTACTTTAAAAATTGTCCGAAAAGTGTATGATACATACTCTATAGTTAACGGATACTCCATAATGGATCAGGAAATAAAAATCAGCGTCATCCCTGCTTTTGAAATTTCCATAAACCATATTTAGAATAGTAAATTTTGGGTCATAGACTGAACATTTTTTGACTAAAAAATGGATAAAAAAAGTGCACGAAAAGTACACTTTTATTGTACTTTTTCGTTCATAATTTCGGCGCGATTTTCTGTAATTATGGAGTCATTTGCTATAGCACTATAAGGATAACTGCATTCATACGTTGTTAGCTATTATAACTTATCTAAGTTATATAAATTAAGATATTTGAAAAATTAAGTCTAGCTACAACCCTGCAAATATTTCGGGCCAAAAATTGTACAAAACACGTACTTTTTTCGCCCCACAAATCCAAAAATGGCCCGAAAAATATACCCACACACTAGTTTCTTAAACATAAAAAGGGTTACTTCCACAGTATAATGATCACTTTTTAAAAAAAATGATTTCTTTATTTCATTGAAAATAAAAATAAAAACAAAGTGGGACGACCCACCTTCTTCAGCTGAGGAATGTGGGTTGCTCCCCGAAACGTACTTTGTTTTTATTTTTAATGAAATAAATTTCTTTAAAAAAGGGATCATTGTACTGTGGAAGTAACCCTTTATATATATATATATACACCTACACACCCACACACACACACATACACAAATACACTCACACACTTAAACATAGACACAATTAAATTATCAACATTTCAAAAAGAAAAATCCTTCAACCTTCACCCACATTGTTAGAGCTTGGGCAACGTCTTTAATTAAGTCATTTAAGAGATAGAATAAATAGATCACAGACACAAACACACACATACATCCAAACACACACGCATACATACATATACACATACATACATATACACATACATACATATACACACACACACACAAACACAAACACACACATACATACATATACACATACACCCAAACACACATACATACATATACACATACACCCAAACACACACACACACACACATACATACATATACACATACACCCAAACACACACACACACACATACATACATATACACATACACCCAAACACACACACACACACATACACAGCACATACACCGAAACACACACACAGCCACACACACACATACACACACACACTCACACACACACTCACACACACACACACACACACACACACACACACACACACACACACACAAACACACACACAGTTTTCTTTATTTTAATTCTTGTTTTGAATATTAATTGATGTTGTGTAACTCTTTCTTTCTTGAAGTAACTACAGTATTATCTATTAGTTTGTACTTTTTATTTTACATATAATATACTATAATATATACAATAATGCAGCATAATAATATATATAGAGAAAAATATATCGGCAATGAAACTGAAAAGAACAAATACGTGTAAATGCTACGCCTTGAAAGCTGTGTTTATGCAGGGTGGTCCAAAAGTAGGTGGATAGTGAAAGGTAACATTCATTTTGAGATTACGTATACATACAATGGCAAATATAATTGCATGTAGACGTACTCTCAAAATAAATGTTATCATTTACTGTCCATCTACTTTTCGACCCCCCCTGTATATTTAAACAGTTTCTAAAATTGTTCATTTTTTTAATAAAATTCTATATGTTATTATATCAACACTTTTTTTTTTATAATAATACAATTTTTAAGCCTTAAAAATATCTTTTGGTTAATCATGAATTTGGTGATAAATTGGTTAAGTCTAAAAACTTCTAAAATGTCTATTATTTAAAAAAGTATAAATTTTAGGCAAAAACATTCTACTTTAGAATCTTATGTTCTTTCATTTGGTTTGAATAAACGTTTGTCTAAACCTTCAAATTAAAAGTTCGGTTAATCATGAATTTCAAGTTTTTTTTATAAAATATATGCTTTAATAAGTAAATATTGATTTTAACAAATCTTTCGTGATACCAGTGTAGAATTTAAATTTTCATTTAAACAAACTTTTCTGTAAAATTAAAAATTTGTTATTTGTTTGAAAAAAATGCAAAATTTTGGGAGAGTCCACAAATCATCCACCGTCCCAACAACAACAACAACAACAACAACAACCCCAACAGCAATCATAGCTTAATAATAGCTGAAATGAAAAAATATTAAAAAATGTAAACATAATTATGAACAAGGTAAAAACAATAATACAAAAATGGAATTAATAATAATAACAAAACCAAAAATATAAAATTGCAATTACATTTTGCAAAATCAATGAAAATAGGATGTAAGCATCTTCGACGATTCTCGCCTTCCTAATGGAGAATTTATTCATATTAAAGTAATATAAAATTTAATAAGAAAAATGCTCACCAGGTGGCGCTCTCAATGATTTCATAAATGATTTTTTTTCTTTTAATCAAACATTTTGAAAATAAATCTTAGGATGAGGTTGGTGGAAACCATTTTACAGGGTTCGGTTTCCATACTTTCTTTTTTTCTATTATTACTTTCATGTTTGATGTTTTATTTTAACTTTATACATATAATGGTGTGTGATGGCCTGATGGTAAGATTTATTATTTTTTTTGTCAGCATCTTTAGAGCTGTTGCTCAGCTAAGATCGTTATGAGCTCTTTGATCCGATTAGCTTTTAATATGCATTAGGTATGCTTAGATCGGTTGCAATGAGTGTTGCATTTTATAAATATAGATATAACGTATTATTTAGTTCATAGTTGTAAGCATGGCTATAGCTTTGGATGTATTTTTACATCTATACTATCTTGATTTGGTCAGAGTTTACTTCGCAAACAATAAACGATAAAGCCTACGGCTCATACGCGAGTTCCATACAAGAGTAGAGGATTTATTATATTATGCCGAAAGACTATTGGTGTTGCTATCTTGGCATACATTTCTTTAATTTTTTTCTCATTACACATCCATATTAGCATACGTTCATGTTTTAGTTGTCCTTATAAACTTTGATAAGTACTGCCTCACTAACGTTAAAGAGATCGAATACTGTACAGATGGTAATAAAAATAAAAAAACGTTCTCTGTTTGACGCGTCGGTTCGAAATTGAATTAGCACCTACATCATTACAAAATATGTCTAGTTTAATCATAATGACGTCACTGTAAGTGATACACAACAACAAGCAAAAATACTTGCCATTACATGGGAAATTGTGACTCCAAACGTCTCTAATCGCATGAAAAGGGACGTAGAGGAGAACGTAGATCATGTTATCAAACGGTATAATGCTAAAGATAACATTACACAACATCTCTGATACAAAGACTTTAATAACCTGCTTCCAAGCAATGATTTACTTAGACCCTTTAAAGTTGACATACAAGCCTGCTAAGTTGGATTTCTCACTGAATACATTAAAAGTAATTAACAGTTTCATCGTAAGCAGAACAACACAATTTCATATGGAACAAGAAAAGATAGATAGAAAATGTATATTACCAAGTCTAGTGCCAGAAGAAAGCTGTCTCTCAACAATTAATGCTGTATAAAATATTCACCTAGCCCCAGAAGCTAGTCAGAACAAATTATATTTGCAGACAGCATCACGCAAGCAATCTCATAGGAAGGGTAAAATGAAAATATTATGCCAGCAAAACCAGTAAGAGAAGTAAACGCTATACAAAAATTATAAAATGATTGAAAAATCAAAGGGATATATAGACAAGTAAGCAATCATCTTCATGAGTACACAAGAATAACACAGACAAATAAAAAATAAACGTTATGAATAATCGAGTAGGAAACTAAAGGGAATTGTTGGGACATAAAATCCAGGACATAAAGTGCAAGTAAAATAAACTAAACTTGTTGTGAACAAACTCCAAAGGTTCAAAAAGATAAAATCAACGGAAAACCTACAAGCAAACAGTCCCCAATATATAAATACCCAATCGTGAAAATCCTGCATCTATAATTTTCAACAAATGTAAATTCTTCTCCAACAGTTTCTCTAGATTCCCGGATCTTAGTTTCCAAACATAACAAACCTAAATGATGTTACGTCACAATAATTTATATAAACAACCTATAAAGATTTATATTATACATATCTTTATTGCATTTATACTGTTATATTACTTACATTGTTATTATTAGACCTTGACATTATTCTACATTAGTTTAAAATACATTTTATGTTGTTAAATCGACATTTTGAAGTTACTCCTATATAAAATTCTTCAACCCAAATCTTTATGTAACTTTAATGTGCAAGGTGAAAGTGAAATTCTTGTCAAAAATGTAATAGCTTCCTTTGTGTATAATATGAATTGATCAACTTGGTTTTAATTATACAAACCTGTAACGTTTTAATGACTAAGACATTACGTTGTATTAAAATGAAAATAATTATATTTATTTTGGTAAATATATCGTTTTTAATAATGATAAGACTTGAATAAAATAAAAGTATCAGCGTAGAAACTATTTCAATTAAACAATTTTTTCCAAAGTCAATCTTCACTACATTTCTTTTATAGTTAAGTGTAATATTTTATAATTGTGGATGCGATTGTGATTGTAACTATAATTATAAATGTAGTTATAATTATTATTATAATTGTTGTTATCAGAGTAAGTTTAATTGTAGCAATAGTTGCAATGGCAAATTAACTCCACATATAACATTGATTGTATTATGATTGTAATATTATTGTAAATACATTGTTTGTGTTAATAACATTAAAATGTTTTTTAAATTTCAGCAGTTTTTTTATGGGAATAAAATCAATTTCCAGAGATTCAGTCTCAGGCCTGTTGTTGTCATGTTTTGAAACACAATAAAATTAAACCCTTTAAAGTCAAATTGTGACAAATAAGTCACATTCAATAAGGTTATCTTCAACACTAAGTTCAATGTATTTTAGCTCATAACACATTACTGATTCAGGTCCTAAGTGTTAGCTGAAGTTAATGGAAAAGTGGTGTTGTTTCCATGCCTGGCTATTTAGTAAGCAGATAAATGGTTTTACTAATTATGTAATGGATTACACGGATCCATTGGAACTAATCAGCGGATTTGCTTTTATTCATACAATTAATTAATTTTTATTTAATGGATGTTTTGTCAGATTGTTGGGTATTTGTATGCTATTTATGTCAGCCCTACAGGCATCGCATTGAATCGTGAGCTATTCGTGTTATGAATTGTAATAAGATTCAATTCATACACTTACGAGGGAATCTTTAATTTTCTTTAATTATGGGGATAGTTTTTTTATATTAAAAAAACTATATTATTAAATAGAAACAAGCTTGAATACACTAAAGTTGAGTTACAAACAAGCCTGGAATTTAGATGAAATAACGTCTAGGTGGCGTTAAAAGAATTAGGTCATTTATAATTAAATTTTGTCGCATTGATTTAAATATAAAACATTCTTCTTTATGGAATATGTATGATATACAACAATATATAAATGAAAAGTTCATGCATGGTGAAATGGGTGAGTGTTTTATTAAGGATAGAAAAAATACATCTAAGCAACATTGTACAGAGCCGATACTTCAATCAAAAATAAAATATTTTGAACTTTTTTTCAAACAGGCGAATTTTTTGACATAAAACTATAAGATAAAATTGTGTTTTTCCGCCTTTGTGTGTAGGCTTGTGTTTTTATAAATTTGTTTTTCCAGACTCTAACTGCAACAATCCTTTTGTTTATTAATTTGTTTCAATTTGCCATCACTGGACAAGTTATGGGGCTTAAGTACGTCCACTGCCTGTACTACAACAGTTCATTTACACATTTATTAGAGGGAAATACATTGCTATTGGGTAATATTGTACTACTTATGCTAGAGGTTTCAATGTATGCGAATTAAACAATTGCCAAATTAATATATATATATATATTACATGTCATTTCCTAATATGTTCCTATAAATATCACACCATTAAATATTTAGTGTTTTCACTCACCAATTATCAAACAATACAATTATGAAAGAAATCACAACAAACAGGAATCATGTGTTTATCAGTTAAATAAATTAAACTACTTAGTGTTTAAAAGTGGGACCAATGAGTTGTTCACAGTTGTTTTTGCAAATGGTCAAGTGTCATATGCTTTTCGGGGTCTGAAGCTGATAAACGGTACTGCAATCATGATATGTCATTGCGCAGGGTTCCACTGAACTGCAGGTGGTCCATGTAGCATAAGATACGTAAATACTTATACATGATTCATGAAGGTTGTTGATCGAAGCGTGTTGTTATTATCAGGCTCGTGTGATGGAATCATTTCTGTCATTCAGCAGTACCAATAAAAATAACTTGATAAGAGATACGGCGTCCATGATTCTCCACATAGTCTTTAAAGACATTTAGTATAGCATAAGAAGAAATCTTAAGCCTCTTATAGAGAGATGATGTTTCAACTTATGTTTGATTATTGTATTTCATTTGTCCAGGATGTTTTTTGAACAACACACATTTCGCTTAACAGCTCTTTATACATATTTCAAGGTTTAGGTGTTTTCAAACCTTTCATAGATGTTCTCTGAAACATACAGTGCCGATAGCTGTTCCCAAAACTAGCAAGAAACTGTTGATAATTAATAGCGACGTTATGTTAATTTATCCAAACTGTCTATTTTCAATTACCTTTTGTGTTTCTAAAAATCCTGTATTTTCATTGATCTTATGCTCCGTTAGATCAGTTTGTTTGCATACACATTCATAATATTGTTCTTCTGTAACGTATGTGTCATACATTGGAGTCAATTGAAGAAAACTTTTTAATTGTTCAAATTTATCTTTTTAACATACTTTCATAAGTTTTTATATTGTTTACAGATGTGGTTTCATCTTTCACTGCTTATTATTATTGGAATTGAAAACAAAGTGTTTGTAATTTTGCCCACTGCTCATAACTAACTGACCAGCCACCGCGCAGAGAGTTCAGTAAATATGTTGTTCATGTTGAGAGGTACGTTCAGATAGTTTGTTTTTATTAAGAGGTGATCTACTATAAGCTAAATACAATTTGATCATACATGCTTACATATGATTAATTACATAAACTTTTCTCACTGAATCACATACTGCAAGTTCTAACCGATTATCAAGACCGAGCTAGATTGTTATTTCAGCTAATGCTAATTAAACATTATTACATAACCAGGTTTGACATCAAGCATAACGTTTGATCTATCACTAGCAAAACCTACTATGTTTTGTTTCAAATATGAATTATTAAGCCCATGGTTATTTAGAAAGCTCAAAAGATGTCTATGGTTATTAAGACAGCTCAATAAATGTCAAGATTTTTTATCAGGTAGCTCACTTAAGTCTAAGAACCTGATATGGTAATTGCCTTCTCATCACATTGATATTTCAATATTAACGGTTATGTGAATAATTAACTCTATAGCATTATTATTTAATGTCAAAATGTGAATAATTAACTCTATGGCACTATTATTTAATGGCAAAATGAACAAATTATCTTTAGATGCGAAACATTAAATACCCAGTTGGAAATTATTGTCGTATCAACGTTGAAACGACTCTAACGTCTCTGGTTCAATGTTGTACGACGACAATTTCCGACTGGGTAGTAACAAATATTTTTCCTAGCTAAATTTTCAGTAGTATCAGTTGCTCCATGATGAGACACTTGGAAAATCTGTCACTCATTTGGTAGTAAAAGTAAAAATGTTACATTGCTCATGTTTACACATGTATCTTACACTATTGAATCTTTAAGCAAACAAAGACATATGTTAATAACAATAACTTGTTAGTGATGTGATACTAACATTTTCTTGCCAACACTCCTAAGCAATGCTCTTCCATTCTCTTCATCTCTTATTTCTCTAATAATCTCTCCATCCCCCCTCTAACGTTCATGTTAGGAGGTGGCGGACAGAGCTTCAGGAATGCTGCACCCCTATATGACCTAAACAATTTGGATTTCAAAACATCATTGTGATCATATGCATTGATTCAATACCAAAACATTTGTGAATTATGTGAAACTGTAAATTACTACAAGAAAATGGTACCTGTGACACAAACTGGAAGTTGAACCGAGTTCCTTCGTGTCTGGAATTCTTGTCTAGGCATGAAATCTTTATTTGGCAAGAGATGTGAATTTGCTTGAAACAGTTCACAGAAGAGCCACTAAGTTGGTTAGAGAATTAGGTATAGACAAATACTGCGAGGAAACCTCATATAAATGTTTTTAATAGTGAACTAATTTAGTGGAATAAATTTTGAGAACATGTTTAGAGCAACTAATCAGGTATAACGTTCTTACGTCGCAGCCGGGTTAGGAGTAAGACAAGGACCATTTTTTGTAAAAAGAGCTATACATTATTGTAACTAGTCAGAAAAATGCGAACTGGCAAAAAGGTTATAATATTGGTGGCTATTAACCATTTAAAAGACTGGGACAAG
>JARUHE010307505.1:0-12323 GCA_031471125.1 Archaeomysis grebnitzkii | reverse complement strand
TGAATTTGATGAATAGAATATAGAAAACGAAATAATCAACCCCAACATCACCCAATTGTAAATCACACAGAACAGCGTTCTTTGCCATTGTAGCTAATGTGCTGTATAATATTCTATAATAATAAAATTAGATTGAAGTTTCAAAAAAATTAAAACGTTGTTTGTAATGCACAATTTCTTTTAAGCACACAATTAATTTTGATTCTATTCATATGTATTAATTAATGCATGCTTATATTTTACTGCTGGGTTAACCATTTGATTTTAATACAATTTTAAAAAATGACCTATAATTTGAGACATTGATTTATTAAATTAAGAAATTATGAAGAATTGTTTTATATATGTATAAAAATATGTCTACTACTTTTTTAAAAAAAATTTAAATCAACAAATTAAAATGTGAATAATTGTTTTAAATATTTTTAATAATTTTCTCAATTATTGAATTGCTCACAGATATTAAAAGAGCAGAAAGTATGAAAGTTGATTTGAAAAAAGCAAAGAGAACGCCGAGTTTCACCACAAGACGCAGAACACAAAGTTTCCGCAAACATAAACGGATGGAAACGATGGCTAATCTGCCACCAGTTGAAATGCAAGGCTACCTCGATAGAAAGCAGGAATTGCAATCTGGAGGAAAGAAAGCAACAATTCGATCATGGAAAATGTTCTACACTGGTAAGTTGTAGCAAATATTTCTAACTTATTTGCTTGAAAGAATATTATTGACTCCTTTAAAATATTTTTGTGAATGGTTTCTCACATAGAATAATGTTTGCCATTAGCGATCTGCTTTTTTTAGGATCGAATTGTTTGTAAAAAATGAAAATAGTTCGGTAGTAAAATAACAATTTTTTTTTCAGTATTGTGTGGTCAACTTTTGTGTTTCTTCAAAGACGAAGACGATTTCTATGACCAAAAAGCTGCCTCTCCACCCATATCTATATTCCAGGCCAAGGTTGAAGTTGCCGAAGATTACACTAAAAGGAAAAATGTTTTCAGGTGAATTTCTGTCAATGAACTAATTCTATTAGTATTACCTTGCAATAAAATATGAAATTTAAATTTCAACATAATTATTTTTATTGGCCTGTTCTTGAAATAAACAACACGGTAATCCCATAGAAGGAGAAAGTGAAATTTTTTGACATGTTAATTGACAAACGATTAAACTGATCAGACCACATCCATCATCTGAAAGGGAAAACACAACGGTCATTAAATATCTTAAAAGTCCTGTCCACAAATCAATATGGTCCTCAGAGAACACTTCTTCGACTCTACTGGGCCATCTGTCGATCATAGCTTGACTAATGTTCCAACTGTATGTCTCAGCAAGACCAAACCTTCTAAAAATTCTTGATTCTGTACATAATGAAGCACTTAGGTTATGCTCTGGTGCTTTCTGTTCATCCCCACTCAAATCTCTACTTGTTGATATGAATCAACTTCCCTTAACACTACATGGGGAAGAGCTATGCCTAAAATACTTGTACAGATTACAAATTAACGAAAAATACTTCACACTTAATGTAATCGATCCAACAAATGATATTTCATATTTTAACGATTCCGTACAAAAACTATAGAATATTTGATTTTTTTAACTTTGTAAATTCAAGATTTCTGTGACTTTGTTTTTTTGACTGTGCTCAAAATTTTCTTTTGACAGAATTATCACGCGAGACAATGCCGAATTCTTGCTGCTGGCCGACTCTGACGTCAATTTAACGGAATGGGTGACAAAGCTGAGCTTCCACGCCCAACTACCACCATCAATGCAACTCTTGTCATATGACAACCATAAGGTAACATCAAATGGTTGTAGCCAGATCATTTCTTAGTTGTAACCTCACATGGTTGTAGTTCTACAAAAGTGATTGTAATCTGTATGATTGTCATTAGAAATCAATTGCTTTATTAAAGAAAGTTTCCATTTATCTATTTATTTGCATGCTTAAGTATTTATTTATTTTTGGTATGTTTTTTGCAATCCATATTTCAAATGTCTTGTTTCTAGAATGTCTTCGTTTTTTATTGTCATTCAAAAATTCCATTGGTATTTGCCCACCATTTTTTATATTTGGAAAAATTATAAACATATATTCAAGTCAATTACCCTTTGTTTAGAAGTTAAGAAACATTTATTTATTGTTAATGTGAAATAGTTGAGAAAAATTATTTAATTAAATAAATATATTTTTCATCTGCATTGTGAAAATTTTATCTCTACTTTCTGGTAATAGAAACAATTTTTCTTTCAGAGAAAATTTCTCTTCAATACAGTAATTGTAACAAAATCTTTATTAAACAAATGAATAGTTTTATTTAATATTAAAGTTCATTTTAGGTTTGCTTTATTTCTGCATAGTTATTTTCTAGAATGTGGCTTAAAGAGAAATTTTCCTTAAAAAAAAATGAATGAATCCAATTTTTGATATTTTTTGTCCAAGCTTAGCTTCTCTTGATTGGAAAGGTATCAATTTTTTTCCTAATTTATTTTTATTCTGTTAATTGTTTTTTTCACATTTATTTCTGTGATTTTTTTTTATTTATTCGTTATTGTTATTCAGAAATTTTCAGTCTAACGTCACCTGTATTTCACATCTGCTGTGAGCAGCTGTATTAATTTCACTTTTTTAAGAAAGTTTTATTTCGTACATTAATTAAATATAAATTTTGTTTAGACATTAGATTTGTATGATTAGTTGAAATACAGCTGCTTTTGATTATGTCCCTTTGCACTTGCTATATTTTATTCATTTCCCAAAAAGTATTTTGATTATTTATTCATTACCAAGTATTAAAAAGAATTTTTAGTAACCAAATTTATATAAAAAATTGAAATTGTTTTTAATAGTACTTAATTTGTATTTGAATTGTTAGAAATATTTCTTAAAAGCTAAATTAAAGGAACTTTCCAACAAAACAAATTTTAATTAAATTGACGTGATATCTATAAAAAAGATTTTAATAATTTCAAACAACACATTTTATTAAATTAAAGTAAAATGTGTTCCGACTTCACCTCACCTCATTCAGTTTATGAAAAAAGATTCTTTTTAATACTTAATAAATGTTTGGTTCAAAAGCATGCATAACAATAGACCAAGATTGTTTGTGAAAAATCTGATTAAACGGTCGAAGCATTATTATGGTTGCATGAATCAGGACTCTGGAGACGGTGATGTGATTGCTGTTCCATCTCGGGATTCGGATAACTCTTCCGGCCAATCGACGCCCGAGATGCGGCGCCGCACTTTTATCAGCTCCCATCCACAGGGCGCCGGGGGAGTTCTTGACCCTAGTAGGCCTTTGTCACAGTCCCTTGACAACCCGTTGTATGCAAACGTTGACAATGTGAGTAAATTCATTTCCATTACGATCTTCTTTCTTTTCTACTACTAATGATTTTCTAATATTTTATTTAATATTTAGTATTATGATGAAAGGTAAATTTTTTTTTATTCATATCTCCATCTGTCAAAGTTTTGTCAATATTTTCAACAGATCGCTAAATATGGATTTTGTGTCATATTATCTTAATATTTTAATATTAATTAATTAATTAATATTATCTTATCATTTTGATTTAACTAAATAATTGAAAATAACTTTGCTTTATTTTGTAGTTTTAAAAATAGATATCGTCCAAATGTTTGTATTTTTGTTCCTATTTTGTTTATTCGTTTTCAATGTTGGTGACTTTCGAGAGTAATTCTCATGAAGGAAGTAAATTTATTTTAGCATTTTCATGTTGTGTCTAACAATGAAGGAAACTTGAAATTATTTCCTTCGAGTGAATATTAAATATTTTGTTTGATAAGAAAAAACTTGGGCAATATTATGTAAAATGCGAGTTATTTTTTTACGATCAATACATTCGATCAATAATCTTTTTTTATTATAAGGTAAATCTTAACAACGGTTACACAATTGAATGACAATGGCGTACTTTGAAATTAACTGCTCGGCAGCGTGTAATGAAACTGCTTATGAAAAAAGTTTTTGAAATCATTTTCTTTCGAAAGTCCTAGAAAAGCTACAGAAACTCGCCTAACCCAACTTTCTCGTACATACAGAGTGTAAATATACAAATAAGAGGACCATTACAAAAAATAATGGCAGTCGTACAATTTAGATTTATTGTAGCTAAATGAACGTATTTAACTATGTTATAATTTTAATAGAAGTTATTTTTGCAAAAAAACTATTGAAAAATAGAGAAATCACGTAATCGTTGTTAAGATTAAACTTAAAATTCAACATCTTAGCTATTTTTAATCTCAAATTAAAAAACTTTTTCAAAGTTCAAAAAATGTAGGATTTTTCAACAATCCTTTATAAATGACACTTGGAATATTCTTCAAATTTTATTTACAATCATTTTATTAAATTCTTTCTTGCATACTTTAAATTGAATATTTTTGTTAAAGTATCCACCTACTTTGAAGGAGATGAATTTCTTAAAATTTCGTCCCCATCAACTTGTCATTGAAAATATTTTGAAAGCAAACCAATGTTGGCAGATGCAAGACAAAAACAAGCCACCTGTTCCCCCGAGGGTCAGTACAAACAGTAACAGGTCATCGAGGTCGTCCATAGGAGAGGAAGGACCCATATATCAAAATCGCATTTCTGTCGTCCCTTCTTATGGTAAGTTTGCCAAAAAATTCAATTTTTCATGCTATTCGAAATTATGATAAATCATCGAAAAGATTTAATCATTGATTTTATATCTAAATTATCACTTCATTCATTTAAGAGTAAACAATCATTTTGGAAAATTTGTCAAACGTTCCTCATCTTTAACATGTTTTTAAAATATTAACAAAGAAATAATATCTGAAAATCACATTCATTTGGAAGAAATTAAATGCTACACATAGAATTTTTTCTTTTTAAATGAATAATTTTTTTTTTTAGAAATCACATCACCTGAAAATTATTACTCCAATGACCCGACTGATAGACCTAATGGCCATAACAGAATGTCATCGGAAACTCTGAATGGAAATGGTGAGTTTAGTTCTCTCACTTTCGTTTGCTTCAGAGTCTTGCTTGCTGTTCATATCAACGATAAATTGTTTCCACAATTGCTCTTATTTTGCGAAAGAAATATTTAGTAGTTTATTTCTTAAGAATTTAAATGTCATTAATTGCATTGCTTTTGTTTATGTGCATGCTTAACAAATATTCATTTTTTTTGCTACTTTTTATAAAATATTATTTTTTAAATTATTAATGAATCATAATATCTAATAGTAATGAAACAAATGTAATTATTTGAAAAAATTTCTAGAAAAATTATTAAAATCATTAAAATTCACATTAAAAATATTACAATTTTACATCTTGATATATTTGCTTTGTCTTTACAACTCCTTACACAATTTCCATATATTTAACATAAATGTTTACAAATATTAATTTTTGTCATTACTTTGTTTCACTTTGAAGGTTTCTTTAAATTATTTTCTACCCTATCAAAATATGAATACCTTTGTCTATATACAACAGACATAAACATGTGGTATTTCAATGACAATACAAGGCTGTAACATCAAACCAATTGTTCTTTGTCAATTTAGATCCAGTTGTGATGGATAAATTACACATAAATTCAAACATATTTTAACATTATTTTTACCATTTATTCAACGATTTTATTGAACATTTTTGTGCATTTGATTGTATGAATTCACTTAATTTAATATCGAACATAAAAACTGATAATAACACTTGTACATAAAATCTAAATTGCCAATTTTTTATTTCAAACATAATTTTCGCATATTCTCGTACGAAAAAGTTTGCTTTGTTCACAATGTGCATTAATTTTACATTTTTGTTTTTGTATTTTTTATATTTTAGCATAAACTAAATTGTCTTTGTGTGCTTTGTATTGCCTTGTGAATGTTTGCATAAAAGTAGATTTGTTGCGAATGAGTAGGTTGCATAATTGCCTCATTTCTGAGTTTTGAGGAAAGTAGTTTTTGCAGCTGAGGTTCCGCCTTTACCATCAACAGCACCTCCCACCATGGTGGTACGACCTCCTGCCGCACAGGTCCGCAGTCGGTTCAATCAACACCCGTATGCAGGGGGTCCTAATAATTCTCACCACCAAGGCACACCTCATTACCAACATCACCAGCAGCAACACCATTATAACACTAATCAACATCATCATAAAGGTGGTCAACAATTCTCACAGGTTTCCAGAATATCACATCACCAATATTATAATTCTGGTCAGTTATGATATCTTGATATTTGCATGCCCTTGTTCATACTTGTGCATCTTGAATCAATAGATTAGTTTCTATTTTAGATCATTAGTGGAATGAATATTAATTTCATTATCTTAAACAATACCTGAAATATGTTTTAGTGGTCAACTTATTTTTTATAAGTGTAATGATATTACTTTGATTTTAAGTTTTAATGTTTTATAATTGAATCCTGCTGTTTTTATTTCGATTAGCTTTCTTACTGGGCAAACTTGGAAGCTTTAATTTAAATTTGGTTAAAAAGGGTAAATATTTACACATCAATAATTTACACAATGCTTGGAATGGATAATTAATTTGAATTTATATGTAAAAATATAGTTAAAGAAAAAATGGTTTTAGATTAGTCAATATTTTATAATTGCATTTTTGTTTGGTTTAGACATTAATATGGTTTTATATTAATTATATAAAACATAGTTTTACTTTCAATTTAGACAATGTTTTCCATACATTACAGCAATATATAAATTCTAATAAATGATAGGCTTTGATAAATCATTGAAAGTTTCGAGTTTTATATAGCATTTATATATTTTCTCTAATAGATGGAAAGACCTTAATAAAATAAACATTTGATATCACTTATTGTAATATAATTTATGAAATTAATTTTATAAGTTAATAAAAGTAATTTTTTTATTTCAGCTACACCACGATCACAAGATATAGGAGATGGAGTTCCAGGAAGTAGACAGGTAAAAAAATATTTTCTATATAAATAAATTTTTCATGAAGCATTAAATAATTCCATTGGTAAAATAAAGAATTTTGTGAAGTGAGTTGGGTCGCCAGAAAATCCTCATCAATTTTATTTTCAGCCATACAGCGAGTATCAATCGAGAACGATGTCTCTACCTCAAGGCGTTCAAGGCATTGCTGTTCCGCCCTCCAACAGACATTCGTCTGCAGCAGCTTTAGACCGGCAAGCATTCAGTGAGAGCTCTTCAGATGGCGATGCTTCATCCAATAAGAAAGAAAAAAGAAATTCAGTTTTCAAGTTCTTTAATAGAAGAAAAGGAGCTCAAGTATAAAACAAAAATTATGAAAATATTTAAATAATTAATATTTTACATATTTTATACTGAAAATCCAATTTTTACATGAGTAAAAATTTTCTAATTAACTTTTGTGATGCCAAATTATATTCCCATGTTGTATAAATATTTAGTCAAAATTTCTTTTAGATGCAGTGTGTGTGCCACATTCTTCTATAGTCTATTGATTTCTTGCTTATAAAGATTATATTTTATTCATCCAAAGATAATATGGCCAAAAATGATAGCTGCCACACCCACCTTTACATAGTGTTACTTTTATATTAATTTCTTTTGAAAATAATTTATGCTTTTTAATTAAGTCTCATTGAATTTTATGAATTATCAAAATGTATTTCAATGATTAATGCTTTTGTTTTGAATTGATTTGAAGCATTTTTGTGTTATCATTTTTGGCTTTGCCCAATTTATATAATTATTTATGATTTTTCAATTTAATTGGATATTGAAATTACAATACAATTAAATAACATATCAACATGAACAATAAGAATTGTGCCTTCTTATAGAAATAATGTTAAGGAATTGATCTGTATTGAGGCATTAACAATTATAATGAAATTTACATAATCAAAAATTTGAATTATCTAATTGGTTTCAATAAAATTATTTGTTTGATTCAAAATTATGTTGATATGGTTAATTTGTTCTTCAATTTACTTTGAATAGTTTTGTATTTTGTGTAAATAATAATTATAAATATTGTTATAATAAAACTTCTGTTGAGTCATCCAAAATATATGGATAATGGTATAATAGCATTATATTAAAATATGTTTGTTTTATTTATTCTTAAAAAACTTATACAAGCAATGTAGTGTAAATAACTCATTTGATAGGTAATGACGCCTTGTGAGAACCCTAAGCAAATCACCAAAGAAGGAACATTGGTATAACATTGGCTAATGCCTGGAGACAAAGTTTTGGTGCATTTTTAAAAAACCCTTTCTGTTGACCAGATCCGATTTTAATTTACTGAGGATGTGGTTACAAATTCAAAATAATCAGTTTATGAATCTCAACAGGCTGATAAAAAAATTTGAATTTTTATAAGAGTTGAAAAAAGTTCTTAGCCAAAACTTGAATAAATTTTAATTGCCATACCTGTCTTGAGCCATGTTACTCAGTCTGATTATTTCTGATCTTGCAATAATTGAGATTGGCAAATGATCGAAAATAAGCCTCGTCTGAACATCCATCCAGCCTTAATTTGGTAGCCAAAAAATATGAATAAAGTAAACTGTGTCCAGTATCTTCTAACTAATTGAAGAGGTTTGGTGCATTTATTCATCGGTTAATAAACAAGTTGGCGCATATATTTCTACACCCACCTTTTAACAAAACTGTGCATTTTCATATTCGTTCATTATTATATACACAAGATAGTGTTAGAATATCTGTTATTGCAGCTTAACAAGTTTTCCTAACCTTAATTGCATAAACATTTATATTGATTTTTTGCAAGGTTTTTTCTATTCGTAATTGAACTGTACATACATATCTTGATGTTCTCAGATTTAGAACAAATTCCAATTGTACACATTATGATCGTAAAAAAATTGGATACATTGAAAAGCAACGTTTTTTTAGTCTCTGAGGTTACCTTTTATTTAAGGATTTTTTTTAAGATCCAGTGTGCACATAAACATTAACAAAAATCTTAATCTCTGCATCCACCACCTTGGAGTGCGGATATTTTCTGTTATTTTACTGTCATGATGTAAAATTCTAGGCTTAGTCCATCATTTTAGGAATAATTCTACATTGAAACACCATAAAAGTATCTTTAATCCTTGTTAAAGGAGAAACTCAGTAGAATATAGCACTGGGCAGTGGCCTGTTTATTTATATAATCAATCTATAGCAGTGGAACATCATTGAAATAAATATTTTTTCATTTGAACTATAATCATCCCCAGATAAATAAATGGATAGACAACAAAGAATTAAATAAGCATCTCAAATAGCTTGGCTAACCCATTGCCTAAATCAGTGTGTTTGACTCTTTAAAAATGTCATGTTATAATTAAAAATAGTCTGCAAACCCACCGATTAAACCTACTTAAAGGTGGGGCACGGCTTTTCCCACTTAAGTAATAAATATACCACTGTACTTTTTTTGTTGGGTGTGGTATTAGGGTCGGGTTTGTTATCAAATTAAACGTAATTAGAACTTAAAAAACATGCAATAAAGGCAAACTGATGACGTGAAAATCAGAGCCTACATACAAACCAAAAAAGACTTTCTAAAACTAAAGTTTTGTAGATTATTTCAATATAACCAGTATTGAATGTCTTTTCTAAGGCATTAACATTGTTTGATATCGTTAGTCATATCAATTTTTTTCAACTTTCACATGGGTTGGAAGCTCTAAGTTAATTTTGGAATATTTTTATGTATGCTAAGGTGGTTTCTTTAGGTTTTATAATAAACTTAATTGAACCTAAATCTTGAGTCGCTAAAAAGAATCCAAGGGGCTTGTTGTTCTTCAAATACTTGGGCTTGTCGAAACTTTTGTTTATAATTGAATATAGTTGATGAAAATTTTAAAAACATATATATAACTGTACAAAATAAATCATATATTTGAAATTATATTATTTTTTTGTAAGTAGAAAACAACTTGAGAACCTTTCGTTGTCATAACCTCAAAATTATATGAATTCACAGCAGTAAAAACGAATATTATCTTAAACTGGTAAATAACGGGACTGAAACAAAATTTATAAATTTATTGTAAACCATCAAATATATTGTATACATACTAAGACATAAATTTGTTTTAAAAACAAATGTAAACCATTTTCTAAAATCTGTAAATCATATTTGTATACAAAAATTTGTTTTAAAAACAAATGTAAATCATTTTCTAAAATCTGTAAATCATATTTGTATACAAAAAAAGAAATCTTCAATCAATCATTTATAACAAGATCGTGTCCATACCATCTAAATGATCAGCAGAAGCATATTTGGTAAAAACATTTTGAACATTTTTATCTTGTGTTTTAAAATTCTCATTTTTGTAGGAACTCTTTTCCATTTGACTACACGCTAACGTATTTATACCCTTCAAATTTAGAGGGCCTTCATTCAATTCACATTTGAACCTTGGGATAGAATTAAGAATTTTTATTTCTTTTGGATTCTCAGATGTTTTTATCACTGGTTTGGAACTGAATGATGCGTGTTTTACATTTACACCAGAAGAAAAAGAAAACGTATTTTGAAAATTACCAAATTTATTCAAGCTTGATGTGGATTTGACTTCATTATTGATTTCATCAGAAGGAAATAACACCATTTCAGCAGCTTCTTTTTGTTCTTTTGTAGAAATTGGGGCAGCTTTATTATCTGACAGAGATGAATAATCAACCTTTTCCAACCTGAAAAGGTATATTGCATAAAATTATTTAGAACGTATGAACAAAATTCTACAGTTTATGCACAAAAATAGTTTAAAATCACCTTGTGACAAATCGATACAATTATAAATGTAATGTATGTAAAAGGCCTATTCTTTAGTTTGCAAAAAGGAGCACACTGAGACAATTCACTTCAAGAAAACAAACCACTACTGAAAAACTTTATTTATCATACCTCAACAAAACATGTTTTGCACTTAGTCTAACCGGTAGGATTTAACTGCAGAAATATATTATTGAAAAATATTTAATTTCAAACGAATTATGAAGAACTAATGTCAATATAAACAAACAAACAACTTGACTAACATATGGAACAAACTGTATATGTAAAACTCCCTCTGGTTGGAAATAGTTGGTTGAGTCAGAAAACTGTTTTGTCCACAACTTTTGTGTTTTGTATAATAAAGTGTGCTGAACTAAAAATTAACTGTTTTCGTTCAAAAGATAATATGTAATACATTCCCGAAATTTTGCCTGAAGTTTATTTTGTTTCCATAGTAATTAAGCTTATTAGAGCGTATTTTTATCTGTCCGTTTAAAATCACCGTTGGCACGAATGGGTTAAACTCTCGCAGTGACTAAATAAATATGGACAATTCAGCCTAAAATAAAATGTTAAAATTCGAAAAAAAAAACATGAAAGCCGAGTTTAATCATGTAATTAATTTTATATATACATATACATATCTATATATATATATACACATATATATAAACATATATACATATATATATATATACAATGTGTTAATTTTATAATTTGTTCACTGGTCTTACTTATGGTTACAATATTATGCATGGGCCGAGGCAAGAATTGGGCAGTTATAAGAGGTAGAACTAATATTCCGTTTGTGAAAATATTTTCGTAAAATGTATGCCCAGATAACCATAAGGTTTGCCATACAAAAATACTATCAATAAATATTTAGATAATGTAAGCACAAACCATTTAACCAGTCTTGAGCAGCTTGCAGTTTAGTAGACCTCTCTGTTAAACTCTTTTTTTATCAAACTCCTGGCAATTTTGATTAGATTGTCATAATAAACAACTTTTATTAAAAAAAATGATTTGTATCTCTTCAAATAAAAAACTTTGAACTTTTGCTCAAACTTTTTTAGAGTTAAAAATGAAGATTTTTTGGCTATAACTTCATAAATTTTGATTTTTTTTAGAATAATACTTCTGATTGTATTGGTTTAATGGTCATTATAAACAATTTTACTTTAATAACATTTTTTGTAACTCTTCAAATAAATTGAAAACTTTAATTTTTAGGTGAAATTTAGGCTATTTCCATAAATTTTGTTTTTTGGCTATAACTCCATAAATATAATTTTTTCAAAAAAAATTATTTCCGACAATATTTGTTAAATAGTCCTAACAAACAACTTTTGTTCAACAAAACTATTTGTAACTCTTCAAATAAACTAGTAATCCACGAACCGGAAGGTTCCAATGTCTCACAATGATTCATTCAGTAACTTTAAAAAAAAATTCTCCAAAAATGTCAAATCAAAAATGGTGTTACAAAGTTAGAAAACA